>ML779582.1:220627-294564 GCA_009831015.1 Picea engelmannii | reverse complement strand
GATCTGGACCGTTGAAGAGATGCGCCCCCAATTATGGACCCCCCCCCCCTCCGCTTAAAGGTAGAAAGGCGGGGGGGTCCGAAATTGCATAAGCGCCGTTGATTTGGGCGCGCGGATGCGCGTCGTCCAGATCCTTTCACTGTTTATACGGGCACATTTACATTCAAACTTAGGACAAGTGGGTTTTAACCCATTCTTTCTACATTCTAACCCCCTTACAAGAAATATCGTTAACAGACGGTCACAATATGTTCCCAACATAGAGTGATCCGATGATTCATACTCTCGTCAATCTTAAAGATCATTGATCCATGGCTTAACACCTGATTTGTCCATGATCTCTATTTAAATAGCATGGAGGGTCATTTTACGATGATCGATTGTGAGAAACTCTCTTGTAAAATCTCTATGTAATCTTTTTCTTTTCATTAATAAACTACTCCAAGTGGCCGCGTTGGCTGGGGCCATGGATGTTTCCCCATAGGGGTTTTACCACATGAAAACATCAGTGTGTTGATATTTGATCTGGTTATGTGAGTGGTTACTGAAGGTGTTCATCCTCTGTTGGAATACTTGTGTTGTCGAACATGGTATCAGAGCCTGTTTGAAGACCCACTCCTGTTGTAGATCGAGATCGTGAAGCCGAGTTACCTCATATCAATTTTTTTTCATTTGCATACATTTTTGGGCTAAGTGGACTGTTCCATTTCTTCCGGAGAGATCTTTTCAGTAAGTAACACTTTTCATTTCACTCGAAAAGGTTTTCATTTGCCCAAGATACGTCCATTACAGTCAGATTCGGAGGTATAAAGCTTGAATACGCATTTATTTAAATTTTTGCAGAGTAGTATTTTGGTTTTGTTTTAATTATTTCTAGGTTGATACTCTTTTAGATTTGCATATTATCTTTGTCCCACACCTTGTGTGATCTCGGAAAATCAGAAATAGATAGGAAAAGGTGCATCTTTCGAATAAACTAACCGAGATCTAACCCTTGTTGTCATCGAGAAGCGAAATTTGTTTCGTGTGTGAAAAGAGTCTTTTTTTAACACTCTGTCCAAGGCCATATTCAAAAAAAACAAAAACAACAACACTTCATAAAGCAACTTACACAATGACATGGTCATTTGGTTACCGATTGTGCCTTTTTTTTAAAAGGGCATAGCTCTAACATCAGAAGTCCATTTTCAGTGTTGTTTTTTTTAAAACCACATAACTTTTCGATCTCTTTCCATCCATATCATCAGTTTCAGTTTTTAAATCCACATTATCTTCATATTTAGTATGGATTCTATAAGTACTGTCCTACTTACCAGCAACAACTACTTCCAATGAAAATCTCATATGGAAGATTTATTAAGAAGTAAAGGCTTGTACCGGATTACCTTGGGAAAGGAAAAAGCACCCACTGATGCTGAAAATAAATCCAAGTGGGATAATAGGAATGATGAAGCACATGGACTAATCAGAATTTCCATCTCTCCTGATTTAAGGTACCACCTTAAAGACATTGATGACCCCAAAGAATCTTGGAACACAATTGAATCTGTGTTTGGTAAACTCAATAGTATTCAAGCACAATAGTTAGAAAGTCAAATACTAACCTTGAGTCCAAATGATTTTTCTTGCCTTGGAGACTATCTATGTAGGTTTAAAACACTCAGAATTTTATGTGAAGAATGTAAGATAAAGATGGAGGAAGAGCATTGCATCTATCTTATTCTTTTTAAGTTAGGTAGTGCATATTCTGTGTTTGTATCTACCTTTTATGCCATGAGAGAGGATCTAGGGGAAGAAGCTTATGAAAAACCCACTCTTGAGTCCTTTTGTTCTTCTTTGATTTGAGAGGAAGATAAGCTTGTACAATTTGGAGTGATCAACACTGCAGGTCCTTCCAACAAAGCCTTAGTTATCCAACAGAAGGATAAACCAAAGTATCCCAAGAAGAAACATCCTCGCTACAACAAGAAACATCATAAGGGTCCCAAACCTGCTCAGACAACTTTAGCTCCCACTGGTGACAAAGGAGAAAAATATAAAAGTAAGAATACTAATAGACATTGCAACTTTTGTGATAAAGATGGTCATGATGAGTCGAAATGTTTCAGGAAGATGGCAGCTTTAGAAGTAGTGATGAAGAAGCACAACATCAATATTGATTTTACTTATTCTTCTCACGGACATGCACTTTATGCTTCTGGTTTCTCCTTCAATTCAAATTCTACTACTACTTCTTCTTCTGATGAGTGGCTTATTGATTCAGGAGCATCTTATCATATGGCTAAGGAAAAAGCCATATTTTCTGCTCGAAATGAATGTAACACCAAGAAAATATTTGTTGGTGATGATAGATCTCTTAGTGTTGTAGGATCTGGAACAACTCAAGTAGATAATGGTCATTTCAATGATGTATTATGTGTTCCAAGTCTTTCTTGTAACCTTATATCAGTATATAAAATCACTCATTCAAGTGAAGGTAAAACCGTCGAGTTTTCACCTCACCAAGTTGTAATCAAGGATCTAAAATATCCTAAGCATGTTCTTGCATCTGGAATTACTGATGATATTATCAGGTTGTACAAGTTTGACAACCTTGGGTCATCATCTTTTTCATCATTTTTTTTTCTCATAACGATGACTTGAGCAAACTTTGGCATGAGCAGTTTGGTCATCTAAACTATCACTCATTGCAAGAACTATGTAATCAACAGATGGTGACTGGTATTCCTCTTATTTCATGCAGAGATGGTGTTTGTGTTGGTTGTGTTCTCGACAAACATCATCGGGACAATTTTGACAAACGTGCCTCTCGGCATGCCTCGGGCCCTTTATAGCTTGTTCAAAGTGATTTTTGTGGTCCAGTTTCTTCTCCTTTCTTTTCTGGGTGCAAGTATTTCTTAACTTTCATTGATGATTTTTCTAGACGTACTTGGGTTTACTTCTTAAAACTTAAGAGCGAAGTTTTTGACAAGTTTTTGGCCTACAAGCCTCTTGTAGAAAAGTAATTTGCACATCAAATTCAAAAGTTAAGAACAGATAATGGAGGTGAATATGTGAACAATAATTTTACAAGTTACTACACTACACAGGGCATCCAAAGGCAACACATTGTTCCATATACACCACAACAAAATGGTGTTGTTGAACGAAAGAACTGCACATTAAAGGAAATGGAAATTTGTATGATCCAATCTAAGGGATTAAGTCTAAAGTATTGGGCAGAAGCGATCAACTATGAAAATTGCATATTCAATCGCACTCCCACAAAGGCTCTTAAAAATATAACACTAGAAGAATCTTGGACTAAAAATAAACCAGATGTAAGTCACTTCCATGTATTTGGCGGTATAGCATGGGCTCACATTTGTGATGAGAAAAGGAAAGCATTGCAGCCTAAAAGTGAGAAGTGTATATTTTTTGGTTATTCTGAAAATGTCAAAGGTTATAGGATTCTTCAACCACATTGTAATGAAATTATTCTTAGAAGAGATGTTAAATTTGATGAAAATATCTTGGCCTGCGAGCCTAATTCGATGGTTGTGCCTTCTTCGGCCTATGGGCCATCTTCGGTGCCTGTGCCTTCTTATATTCCTATTATGGTTTCTTCTTCAGATGATGAAAGTGAGGATGATAATCCACCTCCGCCTACTAACATTCCTCCAGATGAGTCCTTTGAACCTGAATAAGCACCAGTTCCAACGCTTCCTAGATGGGTCTGTTCAACACCAAAAGCAGTTGGTGATCTTGTCGGTGATCCTTCAGATCAGCATCAGACACGTTCATAGTTCCAGCGAGCCTCTTCTCTTTTGGCTCAAGTTTCATAAACTCATGATCCAGAGACATTTGCAGAAGCTTCAAGTCATCCAGATTGGGATACAACAATGAATGAAGAGTATCATTCTTTAATGGCAAACAATACTTGGGATCTTGTACCTCTTCCAAAGGGAATAAAACTTGTTAGATGTAAATGGGTTTACAAAACTAACTATGCATCAGATGGAAGTGTTGAAAGACACAAGGCTTGGTTAGTTTCCAAAGGATTTTCCTAGGTTGAGGGAATTGACTATAATGAAACCTTTTCCCCTATAGCCAAAATGAATTCCATTTTCCTTTTTCTTGTGCTTACTGCCTCACATAAATGGGAGGTCCATCAGATGTATTTTAAATACTCCTTCTTCCATGGCAATTTGAAAGAATAAATCTACATGGAACAAACTCCTGGATATGTCTAGAATGAATCTAGCCTTGTTTTTCACCTTAAGAAATCTCTTTATGGTCTCAAGCAAGCTCCTCGAGCTTGGTATGCTAAAATGAACAACTTTGTTATTGCCACTGGATTATTTATATGTTATTTTGATCCTAATTTATATACCAAGAAAGAAGGAAGCCATCTCATAATATTTTTCCTTTATGTTGATGACCTTATCCTTACTGGTAGTGACCCAAAACTTTTAAACCATGTGAAAAGAAGCCTTAAGAAGAAATTTGAAATGACCAAATTAGGCATTTTTCACTATTTCCTTGGCCTCTAAGTTTTGCAAACCAATGAAGGAATTTTTCTTTCCCAGTCTAAGTATGCTTGTGACCTTCTTCATCGCTTTCACGTGGAGTATTGTAAACCAACCCCTTCTCCATTCTAGTATGGAGTCAAGCTTACTACCACCTGTACTTCTCGTGAAGTTGATGACACCCTATACCGTTAGTTAGTTGGTAGCCTCTTATACTTGACTCATACCCATCCTGATCTTTCCTTTGTTGTTGGTCTTGTTGCCCGATATATGCAAACACCCCATGAAATCCATTGGAAAGCAACTAAAAGGATACTTCACTATGTTTGTGGTACAGTTCAGTTTGAGATACATTACAGTTCAGGGGGGACTCCTTTATTGGTTGGTTTCACTGATTCGGATTTGGCCAATGACCCTGATGATCGGAAGTCTACTGCAGGTTATGTTTTCAGCCTTGGTTCAAGACCTGTCACTTGGGCCTCTAAGAAACAACAGTCTATTGCACTTTCTTTAGTAGAAGCAGAGTACCGAGCACAAGTAAATGCAAGTTAGGAATCCCTCTGGCTTTGACAGATCCTTTCATAGTTTGGATTCCAGCACCAACATCCGACCAGCCTTTGGTGTGACAATCAAAGTGCCATCAAGCTCGCCAAAGACCCAATTCAACAACAATGTAGAAAACACATCGATCAACACATGCACCTCATTAGAAAGCTCATTCATGATCAATTTATTGAAGTTCTCTTTTTCCCTACAAAAGATCAAGTTACATACATTTTCACAAAGTCTCTTACAGAAGAGAAGTTTTTCAAACTTCGATCTATGTTAGGAGTTCAGGAAGTTGTCATTAAGGGGGGATAGATTCTAATTCCTCCTTCCTTATCCTACTGTGTCACTATTGTAAATCCTTCAATCCTATCCCAAGTTTTTCTTAAGGGGGGATGTTAGGATATTTAGACACTCAGGAGTTAGTTAAGATCTACTTGGTCTATTGTGTCGTTAGGTAAAAGTGTGTTTTCTAGTGTGTTTCTTTAGTATGCATTAGTATGCATTTGTAGTTAGGTAATTCGATGGTCACGATATGTTCCCGACATAGAGGGATCTGACGGTTCATACTCTCCTCGATCTTAACGACCATTGATCCATGGCTTAGCACCTGATTGGTCCATGATCTCTATTTAAAGAGCATGTAGGGTCACTTTCCGATGATTGATTGTGAGAAAATCTATGGTAAAATCTCTCTATAATATTTTTCTTTGCATTAATAAATGTGTCCAAGTGGCCACGTTGGCTGGGGCCATGGATGTTTCCCCGTAGGGGTTTTACCACATCAAAACATCAGTGTGTTGATCTTTGATCTGGTTATGTGAGTGTTTACTAAAGGTGTTCTTCCTCTGTTGGAATACCCGTGTTGTCGAACAACTCCTTCTGGAATCATGTTCTGCCTACCATAACTAAATGACTCCCCCTGCCAATATGCTCTCTCTGCTTCTAACTACTCTCCCCCTTTCTTTCTGAAATGGTAGCTCTTCCTAACAAGGTCTCTTCCCCTGTTAATTTACTAACTTCTTATCTCAGTTTATTGGGATTTTTTTTTTCAAATAAGTAGTCTTCTGGATACCAATTTTGTAGTGATACCCATTTGTAGTGATCAAATATTTCAAAATTTAATATAATTACTTTCTTATTTAATAACCAAAATACTCTTCCTAAGTTTTCACTAACTTTCCTTTGTCAAATAGAAAAAGAGTGTGAATATTACTGATCTTTTTTATCTTCTTCTTATTCGTCTTTGATATTTTACATGAATATCAATTGAGCAATTATACCAATTGATTTAAATACCAATTTTGTTATCAATTGATCTTTGTTGAATGATACTCCTTAAACTTCTCTGTTACCTTTACTTTTTCCTCTTCTTGTACTCTACAACTAACCCTACCAACGATATTTCTTTTGACCTCTAATCTATAGATAGTCAAGATTTTCCATATGTTAATTTAGAAACTCTTTGGCATAATCCTTTGATTTTGTAAAAACCATATTAAACTTCTTTTTGTATTTTCTTTCTTTTTCTAACGACTTATGACATCATTAGAATTTGATATTGTCCCATATTCTTCTATAGGTACTTCCTTTTCTTGAGATTGATTTATTTCATATTGAATTTCACATTCTTTATTAGGACCTTCACCCATCATTTTCTTATTATTAATTTCTTCATTTTCAGGAGTAATAACATCTTTCTTTCTTTCTCCTTCATATTTTCTTCTTCGTATCTTTCTATGATATATTCTTCTTTTTGGATCTTCTCTTTCTATTTGTGTTTTTGGAGATTTATCATTTCCTTTCTTCTTCCAACTTTTATTAGGTTTTGTCACTGACTTGAATGACTTATTCAAATATTGACCTTTTGTATTCTTGCAGTTTTGGGATTTGTGCCCAAACCTATCATAGTTGTAACATCTCATTGTATGACAAAATTTTGCTGTGTGCCCAACAAAATTACATCTCCAACATCTAATTGAGTTTTTGGATTTTCTTGTATATCATTCCTCTACTTTCTTGCAGTCCATTACTTTATGGCCAAAACTATGACAAGAAAAGCAACAACCATTGAAGGTGTTTCCATTCTTGATTTTATTTTGGCTTGAGAGATCCGCCATCTGATTTTATTTCTTATTGTATCCAAGACCAGTTTTTTCAACAACTGATCTTTGTCTATTCCAAATATTATCTAGAATAGCTGATTTATTCTGGAAATTGACAATCTTATTTTTCTTTTCATTCATTTGTTTGAGATTGACTATTTCTAACTTTAATATATGACATAATTATTCCTTTTTAGTCAACTGAATCTTAAGGGCTTCTTCCACTTCTTAGCATGTTCAAGATGAGTCTTTAGGTTGATGATTGTTCTTTTGTCTCATCCAAGAATTTTTTTCATTTAATAGTTTTGTCATATGTCTTCAATTCTTCCATATCTTTTGTTAGATAAAAAACTTTAGATTTCAATTTTTTTATTTCTTCCTCGTATTCTAGCTAAATCCTTTTGAGGTTGATGGCTTGTAATTCAAACATTTGGCATGATTCTTCCTTTTTAGTTATTTGGATCTTCTAAGATTCTTCCTTTTTCTTAGATTCTTCAATTTGAGTCATTAGATCTGCATTATTACTTTCATTTATCTTTTTGAAATTGATGATTTCCAATTCCAACATGTGGTAATAATTTTCTTTCCTTGTTAACTAGATCTTTAGGTCTTCTTCACTTTCTTTAATTTCCTCAAGTTGAGTGTTTATAATATTAACTAATTCTTTTGATTCTTTTAGCACTTATTTTCTTTTACTGTCATGTGTCTTTAATTCTTCCATCTCTTCTGTTAGATTAGTAACTTCGGTTTTCAATCGTTTGATTTTTTCTTCTTTGTTTTCTAACTTAATATTTTTCTCATGTTCTTCATGGTTAGATTGATCTAACTGTTGAAGTAGAAACATATCCTTTTTGTTATCACTGGAATTTTGTCTGCAAATGGTTACAGGAATCCAACATCTTCAAAACACCCATTAGTTCACTCATGGACCAAAAATGCATTTCCAAAAGGTCCAAAACTATACAACCAGTTATAAAATCAGCATGCGCTGAGACTACACAGGGACCACGCGCACATGCGCCATCTAGAAACACAAGAAAATTGCACATGTGCACGATGCGCGACTGTGGATGCAAAAAACTGCACACCCCTCAGAATGGTGCATTTATGATATTGGTCGGCATTCCACCCACTTCTGGTTCAGCTTCCAAGTTGATCTGACACCCAAATCTTGGATGAATCCGATTGGGGGGTTGTTCAAAGACCTAAGGGTGCCTTAAAGGGCCCCTTGTTCATGCTAAAACCTGGTTGCATAATGCCTCAAATATATGCTATAAAAGGAGGCCATGGGTGCACTATATTTCTAAGGAATTCATTTGTATTGTTATGCTTCTTATATTCTCTTGGAGAATCCTCTTTTCTCATCAAGAGTATACAAACACCATTTAATTTAGCCATTCATATCACCTCTTGAGTGAATGTTCTTTGGATTCTCTTCACCATTTCATTCTAGTTTTTAACTTGTAAGAAGAGCTCAATATTTGGGGGTCCAAGAGCCCTCCCTTGGAGGAACAGGGGACCCATATATCTCCCTTTTTCTTTGGTGTTTTCCTACTAATACAATCCTATCCATTGGTGGCATGAGTGTTGTTTATTTTCGATTTTAATGTTCTTATGCACTCTACTTTAGTTTCTTTTATTGTTATTAGCTTAGTTCTTTGTTTATTCCTTATGCTTGATGTTTCTAACTCCTTCATTCACTGTTTTCTTGCCTAGCTAACCCAACTGGGCTTGTAAGCATCCTGATTTTTCTCATTCA
This sequence comes from Picea engelmannii, assembly GCA_009831015.1. Taxonomy (NCBI): domain Eukaryota; kingdom Viridiplantae; phylum Streptophyta; class Pinopsida; order Pinales; family Pinaceae; genus Picea; species Picea engelmannii. Next base: position 285,646 of record ML779582.1, on the reverse strand, counting down.
AGTGACAAAAGGGGTGCAATAGGTTGGCGACTCCGCTAGGGAAAGGTATCAATTTCCTCCCCAATTTGGGTTATTTTGGCTCTTATTTTTGTTTATTTAACTTGCAGGAACCATAACCGGCCCAAGCCTACCTGCAAAAAGCCAAATTCAAAGTTGAGCTAAGAGAATTTCATCGAAAATTTTCTTCACAGCTGTGCAACAGAAGTGCACGGGTTTTTTGACCAACATGCACGTCTTCAGCGCACATGCGCTCAACCCACTATTTTTCTCAGCGCATTCTATGCACCTGCGCCAAAGGGTCATTTTTTAGTTGCGCATTGGTGCCACATGCACCTCTGTCTACTCTGTGACCCGCACATCTGCTCAAAAATTCACACATTGTAAAGGTTTTTGTGATTTTTGGAGGGCCCATAGCCTTATTAAGCTTGATTCTATGCAAATTGTAATATGCACCACACTTAGATTCCCTCTCCACATGAAGTGATAGTCAAAACATAGGCACTTAGTGGGTTAAAATCATTACTTTTGTTTTTTTTTCTTTCATTTTTCCACATGGATGGCTTGATTTGATTAAAGTTAAGTTGGAATCATTCTAAATCACATATAAAGCTTACATTGGGACCATAAATTAGATCTCAATCATTTAGTATGATCTTCTCTCTCACCATAGAGTGACCTTGAGAATCAGAAAGAGATTGAGGGAAAATTTCATCTCCCTTAAAAGACAATCTTTAGGAGAGAACAACAACCCCCTCAGGATTCCTCTTAGTTTATTTTTCAAACACATATTAAAGATTGTAACGGGCCCATACATGCCCACATGCTACAAAAATAGGATAGTGTTGTGTTTTGGCAATTATATGATTAGTATAATGCACACATTTAATTATCAATCCGGGATTCGTAATCAACAGAGTTACAAGACACCAGTAAGAAAGGTAATTTCTAATGTCACGAGTATAGAACTAAGCTAGATTATGCATGCTGGAAATAAAGCAAACTATAAAACTGAAATGCACTTTGGTTGTCTTTCACAGAGAGGCTATCTACTCCATTATGACACATGGAAGTATGATATGGAGTTGGTTTGATAGATCAACTCTGCTATCTGACCCAAAAAACTAACTATGCAATCCACACTTCTGAAAGGGAAATCACACATCAATCATCAAGACATAGAATGGGTAGTTCAACAGTCAATACACTGAGTATGTTGTGGTTCACAATGTGTTGTTGTGAACTTCACTAGTTCCTCTTCAGATATGTCTGACTACTGATGCCAACATTCATGTCTATGGAACAAAATCAAATTCATAAAAACAGAGCATATGCAAAAACAAAGTGAGTAAAGATCTCTAAGCAATCATATAATGGAAATCCTAGTCTAAGTTGTACTTCTATCATCTAACAGAGTTAAAGCTTCAACTAATTTAACATTTACACTATTGAAAACAAATGCTAATGCTAATCTATGAAGATGTTGACCTTTGTTGGGTGGTGGTCCCTTGCCACTTCAACAGGTCAGCTATTGGAGTCTATAGTAAGCTTGCTTTCAACCCACACATTACTCTCACTCAAATCTCAAAACATAGAATCAAACTTTTGTTAACAACTCAACTCGCATTCAATCATAGACAATCAAGACATGGAGATAAATGACGTCCTTCTATTAATATTCACTCATAATATGTTATGCAATATCACACGCTACTTCACATGCTTGTAATATGCTAACTCCCTTCTCACCATCCTTGCCATGACTATTTAAACAATCTTAGTCGTGAAACACAAGGAGGTGAAGTGATTTACAAATCAGTCAAATGTTTAAAGTTAATTATTCGGTTACATATTTTAGCTTCATCCTCATGACATGAAGTGCATGAGGATGAGGCAATCAAAAAACTATTCTAACATAGCCTTGCTAAAGCAAATAAACATCGACCAATTGTCTTGGGCGATATGGAGCTAAACTCGGTATATTCGGTTCTCTATATTGGTACCATATCATGACAGGTAGATGGTATAGAATCACAACAGTGTGCAAATGGTGGTACCGAATCATGACAGTCCACAAATGGTGGTACCAGAATTAGACAGTCACATTGGTACCGGACTGTGATAGGAAAACTGTGTTATTTTTATTAATCTAGTCCAAAGCACCTTCCATAACTCTATAACCGTAGCGAATTTTTGAAAACGGATCCAAAGAGACCTAATTTGTCATTTTGGGAGAAAAACCCATGTTTTAGAATCTTCAGATTCGCTTCCATGTGCACGAAACTCGAGGTGCAAGTTGGCAGTTTGAGATTTTTCTATTTCCCAAAATATTCCCCCTGAACTTGAGGTCCACACGTGTGAGATGGGAAAATTATGACTGATCCGGATTATTTTCGGCACGAAATGAGAGCGGAGATATAACATAGAAATATTCAAAGATATTGCAAGAGAGACAACAATATAACAAAGATATAGCAGAAATATAAAAAGAGTCATAGATATACAGTAATATACGATTTCTATTAATGAAATAAATGTACAGAGACTGTAAAAGTACAGAGTGAAAGACTCGCTAGAATGGTGGTAGCTTATCTCTGAGAAGAGATGTGATGGCTACTCACATCCATGAGAAGATGATTACAATGAGTCTCTAGAGGCCTTTTTACAATAGATGATAATGCCAAAAGTCATAGACATCCAAAAACCTAACCCTAGGAGATGAAGTGCCAAAAGTCATCTGGGCCCCGTTTGGGTAAGTTAGTACATCAACTTCCCGGGGTCGTAACTTTTGCATACGATCTCCATTTTAGGCGTGTGATAGCTCGTTGGAAAGGTATCATCGAGGAGATTGATTTTGGGGGCTCAATCATGCCTTTGGCTATCATTGAGAACCTCAATCTCGAAAAACCTTCATTTGGACCCTCAAAATGGCTCTGGAAGTTAAAACCTGCTAAAAATAGTAAATTGCCAAAATGGCCAGAAAATTGTTTTGATCCATTTGGAAATGGTAGGTGGACACCAATATCCACCTGGATCAATGACTCATGTTTTCACATGCCGACGATGTTCCTGATAAAACCCATGTCTCTGATTTTCTTCTAGAAGACTTCAAAATTTGACTTTTACTCTAGTACCGGATGACTGGAAATGTCAACGATCAAGGCTACCTAGTCACCCAACCTATTTATTCAAATCACACCATTAGAAGATCTCTTTTTAATAAATTAACACATTTTCACTAATAAGAATGTACAACATATGCATAAGTATTGAACTACCTTATGGGCTCTTCTTAGGTTACACTTTTACACCAAGTATGGGAAAACCAGGTATGTAACGAGGCCAGTTGATCAAATTAAATGATTAGAACATGCATTAAAACATGACAAAACGAAATCCCAACATGTTGAAATTTACTTTCTTAGAGTAAATCACTAGGGAAGTTTAAAGGTTTTGTAACCAGCCCATACATGCCCACATGTCCACAATCTAGGATACGTTTTGAAGATTTTTTAGATTAAATCACACTAGGGAGCTAAAGAATTAGTAAGGACCCATATGTCCACATGCTATTTCTCTAGGGACTTTAAAATTCCACAAGGTTGTACCAATGGCATTTATCAAATTAGGTAATCAAGACTTGTAAGGATCACACGAAGTCCACATGCAGCAAGGTGAAACCTAGTTTATTAAAAATTTGACACACTTCCACTTGTTTACACACAAAGTCACTACTCACTCACATAGTTTTTATCTCGAAATTTGGAGGTTGAAATAAGTTTCCTCTAAAGGGATTCTGAAACACCCCACCCTTTTCTTGATGAAACTATCCACTCCCACTTAATTTCAACGAGATTGGCTCACACTCCAAATCTCTCAAACAACCACATCTATTTTTTTTCTAAAAACTCAATAAGTTTCCTCCACAGGAAGTGCCAAAAGAAATGTTTTAGTCTAGGTAGGATCTCAGGGATAGGAATCCAACCCTCATAACAAGTCCCATCTTGTTGATCTCAGATCCAACTGAGATGTGAGGAATTCAATCCTCATACAAGACCCAACTTGTAAACAAGAACCAACCTGATAGAATGAACCTTCATTCAATCCATTATATATAAACATATATACTTCAACAAATTCAACTTCACATCTTCTCACCATTCTTTATGGTTTATATAGTCTTCCAACTAGCGTGAATTTGAATCATTGTGTCTTTTGATATTTGACCCATTGTACCTTTTCATTTAAATGATAATCTTAATCTTTAAATAATATCATTTTTTCCATTTATCCTTTATTCATAATGCTCGTGAATTAACTCTCTTTTAATCATGACTGTGTGTCGGTTATTTTTTCTTCATGAGTCAATCAAAGAAATGGATCGAATCATTATATCGTACTTATGCTTTTGTTGTGTTGTAAGTTCACCAACAGATCATATTTTATCTTTTATCAATTATCTGTATTGTTCTAGTGTTAAATCTATGTCGAACTGAATTTGTATGAGGCACTTCCTTCAAACCAATTACACATGACCATATGCGCAAAACCACAAGGCTCATTGATTTAAGAGTTTCCTCTTCATTAACCCTTATTTCTATATTCCATACAACTGTAGGTGGTGTGACTAGGCGTTAGGCTAAATAAGTGCTTGATCACTTGTCAAGATCTATGATCACTTTTTAATTGCACGATGAGATGGACGACTGTCACTACTTTGGGACTTCGTCCTTCGCGACTTCTAACCTCTTTAAAAATCTCTCGAATAAAAATATGTTTGTCCATAATCTTTAACAGTTGAGAATACTCTTGAAGTGTTCTTCAGATCAGATGACTCATGTCCACTTCAGGACTTTGGCATTCGGGACTTCGGGACTTCTTTAAAACACTATTTTTGAAGATGTATGTGCCCTGTACCACTACTGTCCACGTACACATGCATGTTGCACCATTACAACCCACGTACGTAAGCTAGCTACACCATTACAGCTTGTGTATACTTGCAAAAGTTGCAAAAATTAAAAAGTTGCAAGGAATTCGTTGAGATTACAGGCTATCGGGTAGTTTCCCAACTGATCAACCGTTTATAGTCAGTCACCCAACCGAATAACCATCCTTTTTTCATATAAAAGGAGGTGTTGGGGTATCATTCCCAAACTAAGCATAAGAACAAGGAAACTCTGCTTGTTTCACATCCCTCCTTGCCCCAAAAAATTGCAGCCACCTTGTGATATTTGCCTCAGAATTTCCCATTTTTCCCTTTTTCCTCCATCATAAGCCCATTCCATTTCCCTAGAAGAATTGTGAGAGGAGAAGGATACACGGAGGCATAGTTGGAGCTTGGTGAAGAGGAGCCCAGACGAGGTTCGTAGAGCAGTTATCAACCTTGATGTAAGTAAACATTGTGATATCAATAAAAGAAATACTTTTCCTGTCCTAAAATATGATGTGTCAAATGTTTGTATTTGATTTATGCTTTATTATAACATCTAACCCATGATTTATGCTTTATTATAACATCTAGCCCATCAAAAGGTATAAAACCAATCAAACACCAAGAAAAAATCCCCTAAAACCCTAGAGGCTTCCCCAGTATGGTCGCCAGTTCTCCTAGAGTGGGAAAACCTCCCTATGGACTACACTAGGTTTTACAATGTAGGAAGATCGATGGTCGTGTAACTTTACCTTTTACTCCACGTCCAGTGTCGATCCTCTCGTGCTTGATAGCTATGTTGATTGCAAGCCTCCTCCCAAGCCTGACCTGCATTCACAAATAGATAAACAGGAAACTACAAACATGCATCTCATATATAAATCATGGGTTAGATGTTATAATAAAGAATAAATCAAATACAAACATTTGACACATCATATTTTGGGACAGGAAAAGTATTTCTTTTATTGATATCACAATGTTTACTTACAACAAGGTCGACAACTACTCCATGAACTTGGTTTGGGCTCCTCTTCACCAAGCTCTAACTACACCTCTTTGTATCCTTCTCCTCTCACACTGCTTCTAGGGAAATGGAATGGGCTTATGATGGAGAAAAAAGGGAAAAATGGGAAATTCTGAGGAAAATCTCACAAGGTGGTTGCAATTTCTTGGGGCAAGGAGGGAATGTGAAACGGGTAGAGTTTCACTATTCTTATGCTTAGGTTGGGAATGAGACCCCAACACTTGATTTTATATGACAAAAGGATGTTTATTTAGTTGGGTGGCGGTATATAGGTCGTGTATCAGTTGGGAAACTACCCAATAGCCCGTAATCTCAACGAATTCCTTGCAAAATTTTAATTTTTGCAACTTTTGCAAGTATACGCATGTTGTAATGGTGCAGCTAGCATACGTACGCAGGATGTAGTGGTGCAACATGCATGTGTATGTGGGCATTAGTGGTGCAGGGAGCATACATATTCAAAAATAATGTTTTTAAGAAGAGAAACTCAGTGATGGCTTGGAAAAAATAGCAAGTAAGAGGGCCAGATGCCATGTATGCATATGTAGACCAATTTACGGTTATAGCACTCCCAGAGTGATGTAAATTTCTTATGTCACTTGTTGAGGTGGCACTTCCTGAGTGGTTGCTTGTCACATGGATCCGTGGCTTACGCATACCTAAAATTCCAACTGCACTTTGACACCTATCTTCATCTCCTTACGCCACATGTCCTTGCTAATGTGGATCTCCTCATGTGGCACATGTTCTTCCCCTAGATCTAACGGTTATCCTAACTCCCAAAATTTATTAACCCAATCCAACAACTATCAGGAATTAGGGTATTCGGGATCTCAGGCCTTTTGACTTGCTTATACTATCCTCCTACTTTCCTTGATCCAATGGTCAGGATACTTCCCAAAATATTTCTCATTTTACTCGAAGTGTAACCTCCTCACAATGTTTAACCCAAAATGAATGTTGTTTGTTGATCGTGATCTTAGATCAACAAATTGATCTTTCTGCGATGTTGATTTGCCTTGGTTTAAATCCAACGACTCTTATTTTTACCACAAAGTTACCTACGATCGAATGGCTCACATTTACTTCGAAACTTCGGCTTCGACTAAAATTCCTTCATGCACATTTCTTTCGGTTGATTTTACCGAAAGTGGTTAATGTCGACTTGACCATGTGTATGTCACTTCCATGATCTATGGTCCATGATTTACTCTATCCTTACACTTAACTTGATCCAATGGTCGATGTGGATTACAGAACCATAACGTACGTGTGGTTTAGGCCATCGCCCAAACTCCACAATTTGAAGTTGTGTGATTGTTGGTGGATCAACCACTTATGTCGATCTTTGAATTGATGAGAGATGATGGTATAGACTAATTGTGGGATTGGAAATAATGCATTTTTTAATTCTCCCTTCATGATCCGCAATCAATCCCTTCCCTTGATCTAGCGCTTTCCTAGCCAACGACCATTCCTCCAATGGTCCTTTTCTTGTAATATGACGGTCTCAACTAATTGTGGGATTGAAATTAATTCATTTTTTAATTATCCCTTCGCACTCCACAATCAATATTTTCCCTTGATCTGGTGCTTGCGAATCCAATGGTCACTACTTGATCTAATCATGTTTCTACAATGCGCTTTTCCTTCTGAGCTCCAATCTCTACATAATGTATGACATTTTCATTCCCTGTATACTTTCAATGCACTTTTCCTTCTGATATTTGAGCTCTACATACTATCTGACATTTTCATTCTCTGCATATTGTTTGACATTCTGTTGACATCAATGATAATTCATCAATGATAACTCATCAATGAAAATTCATCATAACAACTTATCATCACATCACAATGACATCAACTATTGACATCAATGACAACATATCAATGACAATATGTCCAACATATTGCTTGGGCATTTATCCATAATCACGTAGTGATTATCTTCCATGTAGATTATGTATCCTTTTTGTAACAATTGTTGTGTGCTCATCAGATTATGCTTTAGACGAGAAACAAAATATACATCAAACATAACTTTATATTATCCTCACTTAGTTAAAATGTTTATACCGCCTTTTCCTAAGACAGTGACTTGGATATTTGCTCCAAGTGTAACCTTGGTTTGGACTGACTCATCCAAACTAGAAAACAATTTTATGTTTCTTGCCATGTGGTTACTGCAGCCTGAATCTAAATACCATATTTCACATGGAATTTCTTGAGAAACATTGCATTCAACTGGTGATACTATATTAGGTATTTCTACAAAGTTAGGCATTGCTACAATGGTCACCATAAACATAAGGCAAGTTTGGTTATTTGTGTTGTTTTACTGATCTTGACTTTGCTTGTTCTAATTATACTGTCTCTTTTTTCACTCATATACATAATGTCCATACTTTTTAAAATAATGGCACTAAATATTTGATTTGTCAGTTCTCTAACCACTTAGTTGCCTGATACTTAGGTTTTGACCTCTTCAACCAGTATTTCCAAGAATACTACTACGTCCACCTCTGACATAACTTCTTCCTCTTCCTCTGGAGTTATCTCTCCCCCTTCCTCTTCCACGGCTTATAGATGACTGCGTGGAAAATGAATTCTCTAATGACATACTTGACCTATTCAATTTTTGTTCATGATTAATGAGGGAATATTGCATTTCATCTAAACTAAACTGACTCAAGTCTTTTCTCTCTTCTAGAGTCACAACAAGAGTATCAAACTTAGGAGGAATACTCCTAAGTACCTTCTCAACAACTTTTATGTCTTCTATGGTTTCACTATGAGACTTAATTTGATTTATCAATTCATTGACATGGGTGTAGAATGAATCTACTGTATTTGTATCTTTCATTGATAGAGTTTCAAAATCTCTTCTAAGAATTTGCAGTTTTGAAGTCTTTACCTTGTCCATACCTTGATAATAGTTTTGTAATATGTGACATGTCCCATGCTTCCTTGGCTTGATTTGTTGATGCAACTCTTGGAAGTATTCTCTCATGCATGGCTTGATGTATGTAAAACAATGCCTTTCCATCCTTCTTTCTTTGATCTTTCAATACATCCTTCCTAGCTTGTGTGAGGGAATTGTATGCAGCCTGATCTACTAGGTCCACGTATCCATTCTGGACTATCTCCCATACATCTTGACCTCATAAAAACGCCTTCATGGTTAAGGAACACATCTCATAATTATTTCCTGTAAAAGTAGGAGGTTGCAGATTAGAGGTAGAAGAAATACTTCACTTCCCAATAAAGTTTTTGCTCTTGAAATTATTCTCATCAACTTATATTTTGATCAACTTTCTCTGATACTAGATCTTGGATCAAGTGTAAGGTGGTAAAACATGGATCTCCAGCAAGAAAGGAAACTATGCACAACATAGTGACAAAACAATGTGCTCCACAAGATTCATCACTAAACTCTTAGGAATTTGTTTCACAATTCACATACTACACGAAATGTTGCGCACTGTAATATAAAATGCTTTAAATAAACAATTTATAAATGTGAAATAACAAACTACTATGTTTAGCACATAAAATAAAAAATTTGAATTGCTCGATGTTAATAAACTCTGACGCACTGTGCGCGCTTACAGAAGACAATGACAAAGACGACCTTCGTTTCCAATGACTTCTTCTATTGACTTTACATACACAAATCTTGTTCTCAAACCTCTTCAACTCCTCAACTACTGCTTCTCTCGACTATTATCTCTACCTCTTTTTTTTGGTCTGCATCAACTCTGAATCATTTGTGCATCTACTACACATTGTCCTCTACTATCTAAAGACTCAGACTTATATGGACTCTGACTGATATTTCTTATAGAAGATAAGACACAATCAACTTTAAATACTACCATAAATACGACTAACTCTTCAACCACTTAACTGAACTCGAGAAAGATAAATATTGGTTCCATTTATAGCTTCCTTCTTACTGACTAAATTTTGAGTAAACGTGCAACTTTGCACTTGCAGACTTTCAAACTAACTGACTGGCAATTCGTCTACTGAAAAATTTACTAACAAAGAAATCGATAGAAACATACAGATATCATCGACTTGTAATTACTATTTCTAACACGAATGAGTTCACATTCTGTTCACTTAGTGGAAGTGAAAGAGAAGCATACCCTACTTGAGAGCAAGACGTGTTATTTTACAGATATTCAGGGTCACTTGACATATACAACTTAATGTTGTTTGGATATAATAACAACCCTTATGAGAGAACAAGTATCGGTATCACGTGCATTCATTATGTACAAGAAAACATGGAAGAAAAGACTCAAGTACCTCTAGAGAACATAATAGAAGTTTCCCCAAACATATCGGCATATACGCTAGGAATCCTAGGAATATATCCGAAGTAGTTAACAACAACCCCATTCGAAAACATAGAGCACATGTCGACAATGACAATGGTCTTAACTAGAACAAGTGCAATAATAAATACTCTTTCATAAAGAAATGAAGTTTATAGGTCAGTGGAGAGTTCAAATGCAAGGGATACATGTTGGTTTCTTTCCACAATATTTATTCATCATTCTCTGTTATGATATTGTTGAGAAGATAAGGGCTGGTGACAAGTTAATATTCACAAGAATGGTTATTGTCATACCAGATATATCAGCCTCATCCTCACCCAATGACTTAGCAAAATATCTTAGAGAAGATATTCTTGAGGAAGATATGTCTTTTAAACATGCAATAACAATTATTGGAGAAAGCCAAAGGAAATAAGACTCCGCGCATCTCAGTTGTTTTTTGTCATTGCTCAATGTTATACAAGAATATCATAATGGAGTTGATACTTTCATGTGCCTCGATCCTCCATAGAGGATTTCCTAATATTACATCGAGTTCACCCGAGATGGTTCACAAGAAGTCCTTTGATTCACATCAAAGGAGTCCATGCAATAAACTATGAGTCAAAACAAAGGAGTTCCCATTAACTGCTCCAATGTAAATCAAAGGATTTCTCATTAACTCCTCTGATAAGAAATGGAATCATAAGACTATTGTTGGTATTTCGGCTATGAATTTTGACCTGAACACCCATTTTGCACCTTCCTTATATCGTTGGAATGGTATTTCCAAGATCTAAAACTTCATACATGTACAATTTAAGAAATACCTAACAAATTGTCTTTAGTTTTTAGGATTAAGATCTAACACCTTGTTAATAGCCCCAGGCAACACAACACCTCAACCATGAGTAGAGGAACCATTTATCAAATTCAAGTAAGTTTATATGAATTTTCATTTAATTAATTCTTCACTTATATGAGTTCGAATGATTAGTTGTAATAGTTTATTTCAATTTACTCTCATTTATTGTATGTGTTGAAGTTTGAGTAACTTCAGAAGATATTCTTATTATATTCATCTTGTTTTTGACCAAGACAAAACCCTAAAGAATAATATTATATTATATTTGTTAAGTTTCTCCTATTGTTCCTTTGTAAAAGTCGGCCCTATTGTTCCTTGAGAAGTCAATTGTAAATTAGAAATATAAAGTGGACATGTCAGCCCTGACCTAATTTATGGGGGGCACAACTTGTATTTATAAGAGGCTAGGCGCGTCACTTGAAGAATACACACAACAAGATCTCTCACACAAAAAAGTGTGTAAGTATGAGAAAGTGACATAACTACAAAGGAAGGGTGATACAACTACAAAGGAAGGGTGTTCTAGTGAATGGTTTTGGTTATCTAGTGGAGGACTATCTTGGTCTAGTGGTGCACTACTCTATTCTGGTTAGGGTTTTTTGGTTTATCTTCTATTTGGTGAGATGTGTCTTGAAAGAGATATTGTACTTGTTGAAGAATATAAATTGAAGAATATTTGTTGGGTTTTCTCCCCCATGAGGTTTTACCGGGATAAATATTTTGTATATTGTGGATGTCTTTCTTTCAGGGACCCTTATGCATGCAGTTATTGTTTTAATAGTCTAAAGTAAAAGAATATAGAACATTCTTAACTGCTTAAGAAAAATTTTAACATGGTATCAGAGCGGGAATGAAAGAATCCATTTGCACAGTTTAGGACCTCGATGATGAAACTAATATCATAGGAAGACTCTCCTAACCCTAGTGCATATTTCCTTGGGTTTAGATTCTCATTTTGATGAAGTTTTGAAAATTGCAACTGGTGTTGCAAATGTTGCAACTAGTACAAATGCTTGCAAGTGCACAACACCATAGAAGGTGATTTCACCCACTTTTTGGAGGAAGTTGGTTAAAGGAAGGATACCAAGAAGTTATCCTAAGGAGGGTGCACCTTTCCCTCAGAGCATAATTCTAAAATTCACATTTTGAAAAATTAAGGTTTCCTAATCAGCCATAGTTCAAGACGTCTTGGAAGTTGCATAATTGAAGCTGAAACTAATCACCTTGACATAAGTACTCTCTGGTAAGTAAAAAACCTTTACTTGAACATTTTTATTTTTATTATTGTATTGTTCAAGAACATGATGGCACCCAATACCAAGCTTGATGAGAAGCTTGAAGGTGTTGATAACTTTTGAGCATGGAAGTATAGAGTGATGCTCATTCTAGAAGAGAATGATCTAGAATATTTCGTAAAAGAAGAATTTCTAGAACCTGACGAAGAAGAGGCCAAAGAAAATTACAAAAAGAACCTAGTGAAGGGGGAAAAAATCATTGTTGATTCTATCAAGGATCATTTCATCCCACATGTTTCATCACTGACAACCCAAGAAAATGATTGATTCCTTATCCTGATTGTATGAAGGAAATAAAATCAACTGGAAGATGACCTTGAGGACACAACTCAAGAATGTGAAGATCCAAAGTTCAGAATCTATCCAATCATACTTCACAAGGGTGTCTCAGATGAAATAACAACTAGAAGCCATTGGAGACACAATTGAAGAAGTCAAGTTGGTGATGACCACATTGAATGGTCTCTCCATATCTTGGGAATCATTCATTTAGGGTATATTTTCAAGAAGAAGGATAAAAAGGCTTAGAAGAATGTGGGAGGATTGTACTCAGGAATAATCTAGATTGGAAGCAAGAGAAGAGAAACTAGCAGATGAATAAAATCAAGCCCTAACAGAACATACCAGAAAAGGAAAGAGAAAGAAGGAAGTTCACTCACATAAGAAACCCCATGTATTACAAAAGACTCACAAGTTCAAGAAGGATTTCCCAAATTATAGATGCTTCATTTGTCAAAATATTGGACACATTTCCATTAACTAGCGCAACTCCAAAGTTTAGTTCATAAAAGGAAAGTATAAAAGACATCATGGTCATGCCACAAACGATGATGAACATGATCATGAGAAAAGAAACTAATAAGACTCAAGTGAAGAATATGTTTTGATCTCATCTCTTACAGGTACAGTCACTCATCGAAGTGATACATGACTTATTGATAGTGGTGCTTCTGAGCACATGATTTCTTATAATGAATCGCTATCATATCTAGTTCAAAAAGATTCACCTCAGAAGGTGAATCTAGGTGATGACTATCAGTATCCCATTAAAGGAGTAGGAGAAGAATCCTACAAGTTAGACTCCAAAAAACATATGAAGATGAAGGATGTTTTGTATATACCTGGGTTAAAGAAGAATCTCCTTTCTATATCAACTTTAGAAAAGATAGGATTCATATTGGTTTTCATCGATGGTGAATTCCTCATGTGGCCTAGAGGAAACTCTATTGATGATGCTATAGTGATTGGTGTCCAATAAGGAGGATTATACAAGTTAAAGGGACACTCAGTTTCATCATTGGTACATAGTACAATTACTCCAAGTTACCTATGGCATAGAATATTTGCTCACCTACATTACAAATCCCTACCAATATTGAACAATATGGTGACAAGTTTTCCAAAAATCCAAGTGGATCATGAAGGCATATGGAAGGGATGCACACAAGGTAGCATGTGAAGACACCATTTCCAAGAAGTGATAGCAAATCCAAATAATTCTTGGAGATTATAAATTCATACGTGTGTGGACCGATGTCAGACACTTCACTTATTAGGTATGTATACTATGTTTCATTTATTGATGATTTCTCATGTAAAACTCATATTTAATTTTTGAAGGCTAAAAATGAATTGTTCAACAAGTTCAAAGAGTTCAAGGAACTTGTTGAAAACGTTTCTGAAAATAAGATAAATATTTTGAGATCAAATAATGGAGGAGAATTCACTTCATATGAATTCAAGGAATTCTATAAGGAAGTTGGGATTAATAGGGAGCTCTCTACTCCCTATAATCCTCAATAGAATGGTGTGGTAGAAATAAATAACCGTACAATCATGGAAGCAATGAAGACCATGATTCATGGTCAAGACTTACCGATGCATCTTTGGGAAGAATCAACCAGGACCGTTCTGTATGTGCAGAACAAAAGTAACCAAAAAGTACTTGGGAATAAGACACCAAAGAGATGTTTATAGGTGAAAAGCCAGAGGTTAGCCACCTGAGGATATTTGGTTTTCTAGTATATGTGCATGTCCCTAAGGAAAAGAGATCGAAATTGGACCCTTCAGGCAAGAAGGGTATATTTGTTGGATACAATGAGACATCTGATGCATACATAGTTTGCATCCTTCATCACCGTCGTATTGAGGCTAGCAGAGATGTCACCTTCGACGAGGATACAACTTTTAGTATATCAAGGAAAAATCATTCAGATGAGATTTATGACGAGGATCCTGAAGCTCCCAAAATTACAGATACATATGCAGGTGATGATGTTGTACAAGAAGATTATTATATGTAAGAATCACAGATACCTGCAGACTCATCTTGAGATATGAATACCAAGAAGAGAATACCATATTGGGATCAAGAAATTATTCAGGATGTAGAGAAGTATGGTGCTCTATATGGAACCTTCAGAGAAAGAAAGAGGCCATGAACTTACTCTAGCTATGTGGCATTGCTAAGTGAACGCATTGATGCTAAGCCTACCAGTTATGAAGAGGCCGCAAAGAAGAAATAATGGAAGGATGCCATGGTTGAAGAGTACCAATATATTGTAAAGAATGATGTTTAGGATTTGGTTCCGAGACCAAAAGAGAATAAAGTTGTAAGTTCCAAGTGGATTTAAAAGAAAAAACGTTCAACAGATGAAAGTATCGAGAAATACAGGGAAAGGTTCATATCACATGGTTTCTCCCATAAAGAAGGAATATATTATGAGACATTTTCTCCTATGGTGAGATAGAAATGATTGGAGCTATACTTGCAATAGATGAAGTAAAGAAGTGGAAGGTACACTAGATGGACGTGAAGAATTTTTTTCTAAATGGTTTAATAGAAGAAGAAGTGTATTTGGAGAAGCCACAAGGTTTCAAGACACATGACAGTCAAACACATGTGTGCAAATTGAAGAAATCCTTGTATGGGTTAAAGCAAGAACCCAAATCTTGGTATGGTAGAATTGATAGCTTCCTGATGAGCTTGGGATTTATGAAGAGTAAACTAGATTTTGATCTGTACTTCAAGGTTGTGGATGGTGGACCAATGATACTACTGTTTTATGTGGATGACCTATTTCTAACAGGAGACTAGAAGTTCATCACTAAGATTAAGACAAATCTTGTTGCAAAGTTAGAGACGAAATACCTAGGCATGATGAATTACTTCCTAGGTCTAGAGGTATGGAATAGACCGAGTGATATTTTCCTTAACCAAGAAAAATATGTTGTTGAGATTCTTACGAGATTCTAAATGATGGATTGCAAGGCCATGCCTACACCGATGGTAAAAAATCTGAAGTTGTTGAATGATACATCTTCAGAGATATTGGACGCCACCATTTATAGATAGATGATTGGTTCATTGATGTACTTAATGAACACGAGGCTAGATATATGTTTTGCAGTAAACGCATTGAGTCAATATATGGTTGAGCTGAAAATCATTCAATTTGTTGCAACAAAACATGTGATGAGGCACCTAAAGGGTATAATTGACTATGGAATCAGATATGAATCAAATCGTGAGACAAGCATGCAAGGATTTATTGATTTAGATCGGGCTGGTAGTGTTGTAGACCAAAAGAGTACATATGGATGTTGCTTGAGTATGGGATCAGCCATGAACTTATACTTCAATAGGAAGAAGACTAATGTGGCACTCAATACATGTGAAGTAGAGTATATAGCATCATGTTCAACTAGCAACCAAGAATTTTGGCTTTGGAAGTTGCTTGCAGGATTGTTTTATCTCAAGTTAGATGTGATTTGTATCTGGTGTGACAACCAGAGTTGTGTGAAGTTTAAAGAGAACCCAATTTTCCATGACAACTTATGGCATATCAAGATCAGGTACCATTATATTAGAGATATGGTACATATGGGATTATTTAAGCTCTAGTATGTCACTACATATGAGAAGATAACTGACGTGTTGACCAATCCTCTATTGAAAGTGAAGTTTGTGTACTTCATAGAAAATCTTGGTGTGGTCCATAAGGATGTCCCTAGTAAGAGGGAGTGATGAGTTACAATTGTGATCAAGGTTAGCAACTTCAGCATGTGGTAGAAGCAACAGGTGGTCATTCACGAGCATGTTATATCTACTCCTGTGAAAAAGTATGGTACACCAAGTTACTAATACTCTAGTAAAAAGTTATGGTACACAGAGGGATACTCCAGTGAAAAAGTATAGTATGTCGAGTTACTGATACTCCAGTGAAAAAATCTAGTACATAGAAGGCTAATCTAGTGAAAAATTATGGTACATCGAGTTATTACTACTACAATGAAAAGGTTTTGTAATGCCCCAAGGTCGAGCCCCTTCTGAATTGTAACTGTGTTATAGGCTGGTGAGCCAAGTGTTTATAAGTTGGGAGGCTTATGTGAACATTAGGTTGGAGAACCTATATGCTAAGGCCGGTGAGCCTATTTTTGTATATGTAATTATGCATATCATTAATAAAAATACATTGTTGCATGTAGACCGACCACGAAGAAATAGTTATGGGGGACTAAGATCCACTAGGTTGGGTAAGGGAAGGGGGGGCTATGAGAATGGAAAAAAGGGCTAATATTAAGAGCTCAAACCCAAGAGAATAATAGATATTTATTATTTTCTAAAGTCTGTGATGAGGATATTAAATTATCCTAAGTTTTCTTTGAAAGAGGATGAATCCCAAGTGGAGGGGCTTGTGCTCTAGGAGAGCCATCTATCGATCATGGCACATGTAGATAAAATAGAGGAAAATCATTGTTTGGGGGAGCATGTTCAGTGATTTTGGCCATATTCCAATCCATGCACCTAGAGGTTGAGCACGAGGATAACCTTCCCTCCATCATCGACCCATGTTCATGAGCGCATGGAACAAAAAACCTGTGAATAATTGAGTTAAACTATACTTCCTAAGAAGAAGAATGTTCCCATACATTGTTTGAGCCTGTGTTGAAGCTTATTGATCTATTGTTGTTGCTAACACAACCCTTTTGACTGAATATATCCATTTTCCAACCAATTCTCCTTAACTATTTTCTGTGCTACCCTCACCGATTTTGTGGCTAGTCATCCAGTGAGTTGAATCGAAGAGACGAGTTGTCAAGCCCATGGGATTGAAGAAGCAGGTTGTCAGGCCTTTGAGTGACTCTCTCCAGGTGAGAGAGGTTGTTGGGGAAGTGATTTCTCCTGTAGGGAGCCCAACAATAGCTACATAGCTCTGATAATTCATGTCTGGCTTGTTGCTAAATCCCTAGAAGGGAAGTGGAGAAACCAATGGACTGTTGAGCAGTGAAGGCATATACTTCCCAGGGTGGGACAGGAATGTGGTGAATGAGAATATGTGAGCTATGTGAATAATTTGGCTCCTGGGAGGGAATCCTTCCTGATGTACCATGTGACTTTCCATAGTTTCATTCTAGCTTAGGATTCCCTTGCCCAGGTGGAGTTTAGTCCCATCTCAGGGGTGACCCACTGTTGATATCTCAAAGCAGCATGGTATAAGGCTGGGAGGTTCATGCAAGTTCTGCACACAATTGGTGGCCTTCATAAAAATATAAGTACCATTTCTATGTTAATTTTTATGCTGTGTATCTTGTACATGTCTTGATATTTATAATATTTCCGATGTGAGATGTTTGTAGAAGATGGTTGTGATTTCCCTATTAAATTTTTTATTGGTAGAATGCATATTATTGTTGAATTTATATGTATGATGTTCCACAAATAGATCTATGTTCCATAACCTAGTAGGTCTATGCCTCAGCATGGACAATTTTGACTATTAGAAACAGAGTGAGAAGTTTTTATTTCAAGTGGCATTGCCCAACAAAAGGATGGGGTTGTTACAAATTGGTATCAGAGCCCATGGTTTCAACATTGAACCTGGATGGGCCACGAATGTGGAATTTGGAGTCAAAGTTCCATAGGGATTGATGTACAGAGTGCCAGAATGGCGTTGAGAGAACTCTCGGGTGGTAATGGAAAGCTCAAGAGAAGTGGTGGAGCATTTATCCCAACAATCATGGTTTATAACCATGATATTTAATTTGGGTCGTTGGATTTTTTCAGGAAGGTACAAACCCCTCTCAACCACTGGATCTAGAGAAGGTGCATGAAGAAAACTCCCGAAGTCTCGGAGCTCTGAAGTCTCGAAGTCGGGAACCAATCTGGACCACCCATTTTCGGGGGCATGGGTCTGCAGATTAAGCAATGTTTGGAATTCGAGAGTCTGAGGGTTGTGTGATGTTCAGTAGCGAAATCCTCCAAAGTCCTGAAGCTTCAAAGTCCCGGAGCATCGGAGTAAAGTGGACATGTTCAGGTGTTTGAGATTTGAGATTTATAAGGTGTGTCAGAATGGAATCTCTTGAAGCCTAAAGTGTCGAAGTCTCGAAGCACCAGATATGACGTGGCATGATGAAGTCATCTAGGGTGACATGGATCTACCCTAAGTCTTCCACATGTCACTTGTTTTTTTACTTTTGACGGGATTTTATTACCATTAGGGACCTGACATGTGTCGCTCATTGGTGGGGCCACGTGTCGACACCATATTGATGACAACAAAAGTAAGGGAGGTTTGGAAAATTTAGAAGTTCGACGTTAGGAGGAAATTAAGGAAGGAGTGTTGAAATATACAAAGCTCGGAATGCCAAAGTACTAGAGTACCTAAAGGACGTGGCTTGATGACATCACCAAAAGTGATATGGACTTGTTCGGACATTCGACATGCCAGATTTATAAAGTGTTATGGAATGGAGTCTCCCGAAGTCCCAAAGCATTGGAGTCCCAAAATTCCAGACAATAAGAGAGTTTGGATGTTTTGAAGTGTTTTAAGGAAGAAACCCTCCGAACTCCCAGAGATTCGAAGTCAAGAAGTCATGGAGGTGATCCAATCTGTTGACATCACTAGGGGTGACATGGAAACACGGGATGCATTCCATGTGTCATCATTTTTCAAGCATTTCAAAGAATGATCGATCCAATTAGAACAAGACACATGTCACCAGTTAGATACAACCACGTGTCCACTCCTTGTTTTCTACCACATGGCACCCCTTTGGTGTGTGGTTCATAATGAAGACTCTGGGAGTTTTCCAACTTGGAAATTTTGGAGGTAGTGCAAAATGGAGCCTTAATACTCCCAAAGTATGGAGTCTTGGAGCTCTTGTTGAATGTATATATAAACATTGAATGAGGACTGTCGATTAGTGCATCCTTCGAGTATTCAAAAATTTGAAGTTTGGGAAGTTAAAGGTGTGCAAGTGTAAAGTTCGTCGAAGCCCGAAGTTCTAAAGTCACGGAATGTCAAAGTGACATGGCATGCATACATCACCTAGGTTTATGTGGACCACTGTAAGCATGCCACAAGTCAATTGTTTTCATGCCTTTGGTATGTGTGTTGTACCAATGAGAACCAAACATGTTCCGAACATTAATTGGACCACGTGTCACCTGTTAGTTTGGCCATGTGTCCACTCCTTGTTTTCGACACGTAGCACTCCTTTGGTGTCTGATTTTGATAAGACTCTGGAACTTCAAAGATTTGATGTTCAGAGGAAATGGATTGTGATGAAGGTAGATCTTCTGAAGCCCAAATCTCCAAAGTGCCAGAGCTCCGAAGCTTTCAAGAAGCATTTGTTCGGAAGTTCGCCACTTTGACGTTCGAAGGAAATGTGGTGAGGTGAAAGGAAAACCTCTGAAGCTCAAAGTTATGAAGTCGTGGAGGCCCGAAGCACATGATAAGTGCCTTGCATCCAACACTCGGTCACTTCCTATGGTCACATGCGTTCGGGGGCCGAAGAAAAAGGGCTAGTGCCCGAAAATTAATTTTAGGAACAAAAAAGGGTTAAGGAAGGATCATGTGAGGTTATTGATTGTACATAACTTCACTGAGTGATGTAAACAAGGCCTGTGAACCTGAATGTTATGAACACAATATATATAATAGATTTAAAATACATTACAAAATATAAGTAATAATAAATAATCAATAGTTAATGATTAATAATGAAGAGACACCTCCCTGATGAAAGGTTTTGTCTCTTCATTATTAATCATTAACTAATAATGAAGAGACACCTCCTTGATGAAAGCTTGTGTCTCTTCATTATTAATCATTAACTATTGATTATTTATTATTATTTATATTTTTTAATGTAACTTACATCTATCATTATATATATTGTGTTCATAACACTGAAGAGAAGGACCCAACAAGGGTCCAAGAGAAAAATTCATATCTAGAAGAAGATCACCTTTGCAAATATCAAATTTACTAAAAAGACAAATTGTTCAAATATCCATAACTTCCTACTCAAAACTCATAATTGAGCATGGAAGTAGGAATTTGAAAGGTCTTGAATAGTAGAAGATAAATGTTCGCCCATAAATTGGATTTGAGTAGTCAAATTCTCAGGAAATCAGTAAAAGGAATCTTATATATATTTGCACCATAATGGTTCAGGTTTTTTTTATGAAATTGTTGAGATAGTTAGCCTGACAAAGTTCTATTGGCTGCACATTTTTGCAGAGTTAACAACTGTCAATAAAAATAGAATCATCATAGAGTGTAGATAGATGGATAATGCACAAGAGGCTTACAGTTAGGAAGATGATATTATAGGAATCGATGTCTATTTAGTAGTTTAAGGAACAAACTCCAATGGACATGGAGAAGGAAAGGACAATAACATGAGTATGGTAGAGACCATTAGAAATTTGCAGAAAGATTTCCGAAGTCACAAGGATGATAATGAAAGGATTATGAAATCCAAGGAACAACATGAAGACTTCAATATGAAGTTAATGTAGAGCATGGAAATAATTGAAAAGAAGTTGGATAAGGAGAGTGGCTCCAACAAATTAGGAAGCCACGGGACCCTTGAGGAGAAAAAAAGAGCAAGGAGTGGTAGTAGACATCACCATCACTCCCAAGTAAATTCCAATAGGAGATCGCATAACAAATCAAGTCCATCCCCTTCCAGGAAGCATAAGAGGTCTGGAGTGGATGAATTGAAAGGAGAAATGAATAAGATCAAACCTGTTACCTTTGATGGAGAGCACAAGAAAGATGAAGATGCCAAGACATGGTTGTTGGGCATGTGAAAATATTTCCAAATGCATAATTATTCTTCTCATGCAGAAGGAATAATTTATATTTATCAACTAAAAGGAAAGGAATCCATCTGGTGGGATCAACTTCTGCAAGTGCAGAACATCAACGAGAATAATGTTACATGGAAGAAATTCAAGAATCATTTTGACAAGAAATACTTGACCAAGAGGTATTATGACAAAAATATGAAAGAGTTCTTCGAACTCAAACTAGGCAACATGACCATTGATGAGTATGAAAGGATATTTTTGGATCTGTTGAAGTATGTCTTCTTCATCAAGAATGAGACAGTTAATATCCAAATATATTTGAGTGGGTTTCCATCTTTCATCAATGATAAAATTCAATATGATGATCCTAAGACTTTGGAGGAAACCATAAGGCGAGCTAAGTACTTATATGATCAGCAAAATGGAAAGCCTACTTTCCAAAAGGCTTGGGAGGACAAGAAGAAGTTTAAGAGGGAGCAAAGGAAGAAGGGGAGAAATCCACCATTATTTAGAAACAATCCTCAAGGAAAACCATCTTCTAGAGAGCCCAGAATGACTGAGACGGGTGGGCAAAGGCTAAGGAACACACCCATTCAATGTTGGGGTTGTAAAGGAGATCATATGTATAGAGATTGTCCACAGAGAAATGACAAAGTGAGATATTTCCAAAATATAAAGAAATATGAAATAGTGGAGGACATGGGAAGAAGTGTTCCAAGGTTCTATGCATCCCTAGACAACAAGCAAGTAGAATTTCAATCACACATGATTGAAGTGGAATGTATGATCAATAACCATGCCTTTAATATTTTAATAGATTCAGGAGCTAGTCATAGATATATATATCCTAAGGTAGTGGAAAGATTTCAATTTCCAAGAAGAAAGCATGGGAAACTTGGCTGGTGCAGCTGGCTATAGGAGTCAAGAGAAAATGTATTGAGTTGGTTAAATCATGTCCAGTGGACATAAATGGGCTTGGTACAAAGGTAGATTTGAACATCCTTCCCTTGGGTTCTTATGAATGTCTAATTGGTATGGATTGGTTGGACCAACAC
Source organism: Picea engelmannii (assembly GCA_009831015.1). Lineage (NCBI taxonomy): Eukaryota > Viridiplantae > Streptophyta > Pinopsida > Pinales > Pinaceae > Picea > Picea engelmannii. Next base: position 263,043 of record ML779582.1, on the reverse strand, counting down.
CATTCCATATTAGACTTTCATAACAAGTAATTTACTTTCCTGAACGAGGAAGGGAACCCAAGAACAGTCCAAGGAATTCCCAGGGAAGTTACTATCCGAGATATCTCAACAATGTAGCTAGGGAAGTGTTACAAGAAGCATTGCCAAATAATCGCGACTCATGTGGAAGAAGAACCTAAGGATAAGGTGCCAAATATTGAGGATCATGCGGTCCTAAAATATTTTGAGGATGTGTTCAAGGAGATACCAGGATTACCTCCTAAAATAGATGTTGATTTCTCCATAAATTTGATGCATGGAGCAACTCCAGCATCGAAGACTCCCTACCGGATGAGTACACCATAGATGAAGGAGTTGCAAATGTAACTTGAAGATTATTTGAAGAAGGGGAATATACGCCCAAGCATGTCACCATGGGGCACCCTATTTTTATTTGTAAAGAAGAAGGACAGGACTTTGAGGTTATGTAGTGATTTCCGATAGTTAAACAAAGTAACTATAAAAAACATGTATCCTTTGCCAAGGATTGACAATATCTTTGATAAGTTAAAGGATGCAAGGATAGTTTTAAATATTGATCTCATATCTAGTTACCATCAAGTAAGGATCATAGATGAAGAAACCAACAAGACTGCCTTCAGGACAAGGTATGGTCATTACGAATTCACAGTAGTGCCATTTGGGATATCAAATGTGCCAGTTGCTTTCATGTGCTTAATGAATGGTGTTTTCCGAGAATACTTAGAAAAGTTTTTCATTGTCTTTTTGGATGACATCCTTGTATATTCCAAGTCATAAGAAGAACATGAGCATCACTTGAGGATGGTGTTACAAGGCTTAAGACAACACCAACTGTATGCCAAATTGAGAAAGTGCTCATTTTATCATAACGTAATTCACTATTTGGGGCATATCATATATGAAGAAGGGATAGAAGTGGACCCAGAAAATATTGAAGCTATAAAAGGGTGGAAAACACCTAGGAATTTGACTAAAGTTAGATCCTTCATGGGTCTAGTTGGCTACTACAGAAGATTGCTCACCCGATCACTTCCTAGAAAAGGAAGGGTTTTCGAGGATTGCTCACCCGATCACTTCCTAGAAAAGGAAGGGAGTGAAGTTTCAATGGACAACATAGTGTGAAAGGAGCTTCCAACAATTGAAGAAGTTGTTAACCAGTGCTCCAATTATAATAATTGTAGATACGAATGAATATTTTGTGGTTTTCATGGATGCATGCGAAGAAGGACTTGGTGGAGTCTTTAGTAAGAGAGGATTTGTGGTATGTGTTGAATCCAGAAAATTGAAAGAGAATGAAAGGCTCTACGCCATGCATGATTTGGACTTGGAAGCCATAGTACACGCCTTGAAGAAGTGGAGGCACTACCTCATGGGAAAAATATTTTAGCCAAGGACAAACCATAATGGTATGAAATATTTTTTTTATCAACCAACTTTAAATTCCAGACATAGCAAATGATTTGAATTCCACTGTGAGTATGACTTTAATATCAAGCACATCAAAGGAAAAGAGAAAAAAGTGTTTGATGCACTTAGCAAGAGAGTGCATGAACTGCATGATACAACCATTAGCATGTGTCAATATGATCTTAAAGGCATGATTTCTGAGTCTGAAAAATCATATTTGTAGTACATGGAGATAGTAACAAAATTACAACAAGGTAAAATGCAACAGAAGGTTGAAGATTATAAATTGGTAATTGATGAAATTATCCTACACATGAATATAATTTATGTACCCAATTCTCATGAATTGAGGAGTATGATCTTGAAAGAGATGCATAATGTACCTTATATTGGACACCTAGGATATCAGAAAACCATTGCAACAGTCAAAAGACAATACTATTGGTCAGGCATGAAGAAATAAATTAATCAGTACATTGTTAAATGTCTAGAGTGTCAGAAGGTCAAGGCTAAACATAGACACCCAAATAGGTTTCTACAGACATTTCCCATTCCTAAGTGGAAGGGGGAAGTGGTGTCAATGGATTTCATCACCAAATTTTCTAGAATAAGCAAGCAACATGATTCTATCATGGTGGTGGTGGACAAGCTTACTAAAGTTGATCATTTCATTCCAGTGAAGATTACTCACAAGGAAACCAATGTTATTGATATTTATATGAGGGAAGTAACACGCTTTCATGGAATACCCAAGACAATTGTGTTTGACAGAGACCCAAAGTTTACCTCAAAATTCTAGAATGGATTATCTAAAGGGTTCAGAACAAATTTGAACTTCAGTACAACTTATCATCTCGAGTCTGATGGAAAAATAGAAAGGGTGAACCAAGTGATAGAGGATATGATAAGAATATACGTGATGGACAAACCATATAAATGGCAAGACTATCTATACTTAGTATAATTTGATTACAATAATGGGCACCAAACATCTTTGAAGATGAGCCCATTTGAGGAACTTTATGGAAGAAAGTGCAACACACCAGTAAGATGGGACAACCTAGATAATAGAGCAGTAGTTGGGATCGATTTTCTCAAGGAAATGGAAGAGAATATGTCAAAGATTAAACAAAATTTAAAGGATTCTCAAGACAATAAGAAAAGATATTCTAAAAAGGGCAAAATTAACATAGAATTATGTATTGGAGATCGTGTTTGTTTTCTGAAAGTGAAGGCCAATAGTGTTAGGATATTTAGACACTTAGGAGTTAGTAAGATATACTTGGTGTATTATGTCATTAGGTAAAAGTGTGTTTCTTTAGTATGCATTAGTATGCCTTTGTAGTTAGGAAATCCGACGATCACGATATGTTCCTGACATAGAGTGATCTGACGGTTCATACTCTCCTCGATCTTAGCGACCATTGATTCGTGGCTTAACATCTGATTGGTCCATGATCTCTATTTAAAGAGCATGGAGGGTCATTTTCTGATGATCGATTGTGAGAAAATCTCTTGTAAAATCTCTCTATAATCTTTTTCTTTGCATTAATAAACTGCTCCAAGTGGCCACGTTGGCTGGGGCCATGGATGTTTCCCCGTAGGGGTTTTACCATGTGAAAACATTGGTGTGTTTATCTTTGATCTGGTTATGTCAGTGTTTACTGAAGGTGTTCTTTCTCTATTGGAATACCTATGTTTTCAAACATGGTATCTTTTAGGACCCTATAATGTACCTTTTTGCTCACACTTTTTTCTACCATTGCATCCTTTTTCCACTCACATTTAAACTCACATTATCACCTTACCCTATCTTTCCAAAGGTATATAATGTCTCTTCTCTTTGTTATATGTTTAATCTGTTTTGCATATAATTTTACATTACGCTCATACTTAACTGTTGATCAGAAATATATAAGTGTTGAAACAGTTCGAACTGTAGATTATCATTGTTGTTTGGAGGCCTGTTGCTGAAACAGTCAAAAGCATGCAAACCCCTTGGCTGAAATAGTCCATGGTCTACGATGCTGAAACAACAACTCACACAAGAAGAAGTTGTTACACTCTCCATGGTCTACAATGCTGAAACAACAACTCACACAAGAAGAAGTTGTTACACTCTTCGTGGTTTACGATGCTGAAACAACAACTCGCACAAGAAGAAGCTATTACACTGACCAGAACAGCCGCACCTTGAGCCAGAATTAACCATCGCTGTTGCATGAGACAACGTTGTTGAAACAGTCAGAACACAAATCTCGTTGTTGAAACAACCCGCGATTTGCGATGCTGAAACAACATACAACAATAGTAACAAGAAGATATATAAGGAAGTTGTTACTCCATCCACAACAACAACACCTCACTCAACACCTTTTCAACTATTTTAATAGCATTCTGTTACGGGAGACCAGGATATCCTATTCCAGTATAGAGATTTGATCTGAGTAAGAATAGGATTCAGATGTGCACATGTAATTTGATGATCAAATTGTATCGAGGGGATTCTCCTATTTAAATAAGAGGAAATCATCATTAGAGAGGATCTTCTTTTTGGGCTAAGAAAGGATTTACAGAGAAGGACGTGATTTACTTCACACATTGTAACATGATACAATTGACAGATGAATAAAAGATTGTTTTGAGCATTTCTTTCTAGTTCCTTTCATTTTAGGGGAATCTTGTGAGAAGGGAGGGCCCACCTTATTCACAAGATTCACACATTAGCTTTGTAGTGTGTTAGTGTTATTTATGTTCATGCGTTGATTAAATTTTTTTTTGCTGAAACACTACTTTACTGAACTCTGTCTTGCTGAAACTCTTCTTTACTGGTTGTTACATTGTTTTCATATAATTCATGCTTGGGTAACTGTTAATCATTCTAGTTAGCAATCCTTTTTTGGTGAATTTATGAAAGCACGATAATCAGGGAGAGGTGTTGAATATTCCTGTTTGGGGAATAGGGTCATGTTCTCTGTTAAGAGTTAGTTAGCCTTCAGTGTGTGTCAATCATTTCGATTAGTAATGAGTTCATGAAAGTGTGATGATCAAAAACAGGTGTTGAAGATTCTTGCTTGGGGAATAGGGTCATGTTCTCTATTAAGAGTTAGTTAACCTTCAGTGTGTGTCAATTATTTTGATTAATAATGAGTTCATGAAAGTGTGATGATCAGAAAGAGGTGCTGAAGATTCCTTCTTGGGGAATAGGGTCCTATTATCTGTTACATAATAGTTGGTCTTTCCTTTTATAGTATCTTGAAGGATTTATTTCCTAGGTTGTTATTTCTTAATGTAATCCAAGATTATTTGGATAAGTATTTCTGTAAACTTTGAACTCTGCAATAGGTAGGTTGCTTTTCTGTAATTCAAAGTAGAACTTCAGTTTGTTCAAGGCAAGGTGTGATTAATGTATTTCTACTACAACTCTAGATTTCTTTTGAGATTGAGCATATACAGTGTGTGATTACCTTTGAAATAAACAGACTTCCCTGGGTTGACAATTTATGTAGCACTTGATTGTTTAGTTAAATAAGAAATTATAGTGACCAACATTTTGGCGTCGTTGTCGGGGAAGGTAATTATAGATTTCAAAAGCACTTATGTTCTTTCATATTTAAAGATTTCATGAGAGGACACGGAGACCCCAAAGAAACTGGCCCTACAGGTGGCAGGGGTAGAGAAAGAGGAGGAAGAAAGACTTATATTGACGAGATTATATCAAAATCTGAATCTGTTGCTCCTCAACAACCAAACTCTCGGAAAACAAAGTCCCAACCTTCCTTTCAAGAAAACTTTGAAACAGGGAAAGAGGTTTGGAGTCCTGAAACATTCGAGAAACCAGCATGAAACATTGAGGACAAAGCAAGTGCAGCAGGGGAGCAAACAGAAGAAAACATGGATGAGTATAATGAAGAACTGCATCATGAAGAACAGGCAAGTCCTGAAAGAGAGGTAAATGATGAAAACTCTTTTTCCACATTAGGATTTCCTATTGGTGATCTTCCTAGAGGGGTAGCTCCCATGAAGAACATTCCACTCTCAACACTACCTAACTTTCATGGTTTATCTTTAGAGGATCCTGATGAATTCCTTTTTGAGTTTGACATATTATGCAGAAGTTATGATTACATTTCCAATGCTCAAAAATTAAAACTATTTCCAGCAACATTGAAAGGAAATGCACTAAGATGGTTCATGAGTCTTGGAGGTCATGTAATCACAACATGGGATCAGATGAAACTAAAATTCCTGCATAAATACCAGGACTATTTCCGAACAAGAGAAAAAAGGGAGGAATTATTCAAGATGATACAGAAAGAGGATGAAAATCTGGAGGACTTTGTAGAAAGGCTACAGTATAATCTACAAAGATCCAGTCACCCCGATGTAAGTAAAGATATCCTTAAAATGATATTACTAAAAGGAGTAAGGGATGATTGTTTAGATATGTTAAATATGCTTGGAAAAGGGGACATATCTAAAGAATCATATGATGAAATTGTTAACCTATGTAAAAGATGTTCAAGATGAGCTTCAAGGAATAGATCAAATAGCAGGGATACCACATTTTCAAGAGTTTAAAAATCAGCCAGTGGGGGAGCAACAAGAGCCGAAATAGGTAATTTACTTGAAGGTTTTAAAACTGAAATGTTAATCTCTTTTGCCTCACAAATTGATACCTTGCAGATTCAAAAGAAACAAGCCAAAGCAGAAGCAACTTTGTCCATCTTTTGTTCTAAATGCAGAGACAAGCACCCACGAAGGGAATGTCCATTGGAAAAAAAGCCAATCTGCACCATCTGTGATAAGGATCATGAAACACAACAATGTCCTTCTCTACCAGGAATCAAGGTAGCATTACAACCGACTGATGAAGAAGCTCAAGCCGTCTATCTGTTGACACAGAGAAGGCAATGGAAACCGCGGGGACAAGGTATGAATCCTAATATTCCATTTACATCTTCTAATCGTTGGAATAACTATCCTTCTTTAAATCAAATGAATTACCCTCCCTATAATCAAATGCAATACCTAAATCAAATGAATTACCCACACATGCAACAAACTAACCCACCCTTTGTTGATCTGTCAATGTGGACTCCTTGGCCTCCACAACAACAACAACCGTACCTGAACCAATGGAATTCAAATTGGAGAGGGCAACAACCCCCGCTCCCAAATCAATTACCTCAATCACAATTTCTACAACCACTCTCCTTACCATCAGGTACTCCACCAAACAATCAAATAATGAGGCCCCAACTACTTGTACAACCTAACCCTAACCCCAATAATAAAGTTGTGCAGTGCATTGATATTCATAACCAGCCTACATTTTCTCTTCTCCTTGCGCAATGAAATGATATTCATTTACGATCTGGGAGAATAGTAGAACCTATCATAGATGATGTTACCTCTTCTGATAAAGAGGAAACAAAAGAGCATGATGTACCTAAAGAGGTACAATCATCCTCTAACACTGCTGCTGAAACAACAAAACCACCATTTCTTGACCGTTTAGCTTTGACTAAAATGCCTGAGACACCTTCTTTCAATCTTCTAGAGGAATTACAAAATCTTTATGTCAAAATTCCTCTATTACAAGCACTCCGAGATGTACCAATTTATGCCAGGACTATGCGAAACATTTGTGTTAAGAAACCTGGTAGGAAAATTAAAGATCCCCTTACAGTTCATGTCATGGGTGACTTGTCTGCACTAATGTCAGGTAGAGTTCCCCTAGTTAAATATGGTGATCCTGGCCACCCTACCATCTCAGTGTAAATTGGAAAAATGATAATCCCTCGATTCCTGGTAGACTTAGGTGTCTCTATCAATATTATGACTCTGGAAACCTCACAACGGTTACAACTGCAAAATGAAATCAGAGACACCCCAACTATCCTAGAATTAGTTGACCACTCCACAATCAAACCGGAGGGAGTCATTGAAGACATAATTATCTCAGTGGAATCCTGGAATTATCCAACAAACTTTGTGGTATTACAACCTAAGACAAAGTTGGGGGGCCACCCTCTAATTTTGGACAGGCCTTGGCTAGCCATAGCAGAGTCTTTTATCAGTTGTAGATCAGGATCAATGACAATTTCCAATGGTTACGAGACTAAACAGCTTACCCTTTACCCTCATGCTACACCCTTGATTAATAATGATAATTGTGTATGGGTAGACTTTGATGATCAACTTACTCAACCCATATTGACTACCGGACAAGCCTTAAGCCTTAAATATGCCACTGAGGATGAAGTAATTAATAATTTTATTTGTGAACCCTCCTCCATGACTCCAGAAACTCATAACCAACTAGCTGCACTTTTGGAGTTAGATAATCAGGAAAACCTTAACTCTGAAAACCCACCTCAAACATCTTCCACCATCTCTTCTAAAAGCATACCAGTAGAAATTGAACCTAGCAAAACATTGAACATAAACCCCAACCTAACAGATGCTGAAACATAACAATTAATGAAGTTACTTCTTGAACATAAAGAAGCATTCGCATGGGACTATACAGATATGAAAGGAATCTCTTCCGAATTATGTAATCATCGTATATATATCAAGGAAGATTGTCGACCAATTTGCCAATCTCAACGACGAATGAACCCTAATTTAAGAGAAATTCTTAAAGAAGAACTTCAAAAATTGCTCAATGCAGGGTTTATATATCCTATATCAGACAATGAATGGGTTTCCCTATTGGTAATAGTTCCTAAGAAAAATGGGAAATGGAGAGTATGTGTGGACTATAGAGCCTTAAATAAAGCTACTCAAAAATATCACTTTCCATTACCATTCGTTGATCAGGTGTTAGATAGTTTGTCAGGGAAGAAATTTTTCTCCTTTTTAGATGGTTTCAGTGTGTATAATCATATCAAAATTGCACCCCAGGACCAAGATAAAACCACTTTTACTAGCCCTTGGGGAACTTTTTCTTATATAATTCTCCCATTTGGACTATGTAATGCACCCGCAACCTTTCAAAGAGTAGTTATAGGAATCTTTTCTGATATGTTTAATGACTCTATGGAAATTTTTATGGATGATTTTACCCCTTATGGTGTTTCTTTTCAGGAAGCACTACAAAACCTTGAGAAAGTACTTAAACGATGTATACAAGCCCACCTCTCCTTAAGTACATAAAAATGTCAGATGATGATGAGTGAAGGAATAGTGCTTGGACATTTTATTTCATCTCAAGGAATTCAGGTGGATCCATCCAAGATACAAGTCATTAAAAATCTTCCTACTCCCAAAACCCAAACAAAGGTAAGAAGTTTTATAGGACATGTTGGATACTACAAAAGATTTATCAATTTTTTTTCCAAAATAGCTTCTCCCATGTTTGTGTTACTGATGAAAAATGTTGAATTCAAATGGACTAATAATTTCCAGGAAGCATTTAATACACTTAAACATCAGTTATCTACAACCCATATTCTAAGAGAACCCGATTGGAAACTTCCCTTTCATATATCCTCTGATGCTTCAGATACTGCAATAGGAGCTGTCTTGGGACAAGAAGAAAATCATCTCCCTTATGATATTTACTTCATTAGCAAGAATATGACTCCTGCTGAACTTAACTATACAGTTACCGAAAGGAATTCTTAGCAGTTATCTATGCTATTAATAAATTTAGACATTACATCACTGGATACTCTACTCTTGTCCATACTGATCACTCGGCTATCAAATATCTAATGAACAAACCTATCACAAATGCTCGAGTCACCAGATGGTTACTATTATTGCAAGAATTTGATATTACAATTGTAGATAGACTAGGAAAAGAAAATGTAGTTGTTGATTTCCTTTCTCGGTTAACACCTAATGATGATACCCCAGTAGATGAGTCCTTTCCTGATGAATATCTATTTGCAGTATCTTCTCACTCACCATGGTATGCAGACATCGCTAACTACTTGGTTGCAGGGAAGTTACCACCACACCTATCCCACCAGGAGAAAAGAAAAATCATTCAACAAAGTTTTCGGTATAGTTGGATAAGTGGGTGTCTTTTCCACATAGGACTTGATCAAGAAATCTGAAGGTGCATTAGAGAAGATGAGGTTTATGATCTACTAAAATCTTGTCATGATGGCCCTTGTGGAGGGCATTTTGTTGATAAAAGAACATCACATAAAATTCTCAGGATGGGGTATTATTGGCCCTCACTTTTTAAAGATGCAAAGAAATATGTTCGGGCCTGTGATAGTTGTCAAAGAATGGGCCAACCTAATCATAGAGATGAAATGACATTAAACCCCCAGATAGTAATTGAACCATTCAAAATATGGGCCTTAGACTTTCTAGGACCCATTAACCCCCTATCCAATCAAAAAGTTTACATAGTGGTATGCACAGATTATATGACCAAATGGGTGGAAGCTAAAGCACTCCATAGAGAAACTGAAGAAGAAGTTCCAGATTTCCTATTTGAATACATCTTCATCAGATTTGGAGTGCCAAGAGAATTAGTTACAGATGGGGGACCTCCTTTAACTTCTCACGGTTTTAAAGCCACCCTTCAAAAATATCATATTCAGCATAGAATGACTACAGCATACCACCCCCAAGCCAATGGACAGGTGGAAAGCACAAATAAAGTAATAGAAGACATTCTCACAAAAACAGTGAAGGAAAACAAAAAGGATTGGTCTCACAGGCTCCCTGAAGCATTATGGGCCTACAAAACTACCTGGAGAAATACTACAGGATTCTCTCCCTATGAATTAGTTTATGGAAAAAATGTCGTCTTTACTATGGAATTTGAAATCAAAACCTTAAGGATTGCTTTAGTTGTCAACCTTGATTTGACCGATGTACAGACAGCCAGGTTGCAACAGCTTAATGAATTGGATGAAAAAAGACTAGATGCCATTCATCAGACAATTATGATTCAACAACAAAGATCAAAATGGCATGACAAAACTATCAAGCATAAGCAATTCCAAAAAGGTAATTTGGCCCTACTGTATGATTCCTGGTTTAAAGAATTTCAAGGGAAACTACGTACAAGATGGCTTGGACCTTACGAAGTAGACACTGTTTTCCCCAATGGAACAGTAAGGCTCCTCACAATCGATGACTCTAAAACACCATTACTTGTAAATGGTCATCGACTCCGTCTATACCAGCGCCCTATTTCCAAAGAATATTTTAAGGCCACATGTGTGGCAGACTCTCATTACCTCTTTTTAGAGGGAGCTCCTACCCCTCATTGCAATTAATTCTTTTTAATTTAATTTCTTTAGCATTAGATTAGATTTCGTTTACTAATAATCCCTGTCAAGAAATAACATGTTACAATTGATTTTTGTAGATTCTCGATCAAAGCAAAGGCCTACTAAGAAAGGATGATCTTACTTCAAGAAGAGCCAAGCTTCTCCATTGCTGAAACACCACTGTTCAACAACTTTTTTCTCTTTCCCCATTGCTGGAACACCACTGTTCAACAACTCTTTCCTCTTTCCCCATTGCTGAAACACCACTGTTCCACAATTTCTCTCCTTTCTTTTCCCATTGATGAAACACCACTGTTCAGCAATTCTTCACATTTTCCCATTGCTGAAACACCACTGTTCAACAATTCTTCACATTTTCCCATTGCTGAAACACCATTGTTCTGCAATTTTCCACATTTTTCTCCCATTGCTGAAACACCACTGTTCAACAATTCTTCACATTTTCCCATTGCTGAAACACCACTGTTCTGCAATTTTTCACATTCTTCTCCCATTGCTGAAACACCATTGTTCAACAATTTTTCACATTTTTCCATTGCTAAAACACCACCGATTCAACAATTTTTCGCCTTTCTTTCTATGGCTGAAACACCAACTTTTCAACATTCTCTGTCAATAAGCTTTTTGCGCTCTCATACTACATTTTTTCCTTCCAGTAAACAAATCCTTGATACAATTTCTCTAACAAATCAAAAGTCTCTTCCATGGTTACTGCAAAACTATTATGGACAGACACTATATTTTGTTTGAAGTATGAATCAAAAGGTAAAGATGAGATATGTAAAATTTATATGTAAATACAATTGAACTATAGTTAATGAGAAGATTCCAACTCATTATTACCACTCATGTAAAATCATTATTTCAGTCGTACTTGAGGGGGGGGAAATATCGAAATCTTATACCATCATTTTACACGAACCAACCACCGTCATTCTTTTTTTACCATCTTTTTGTTTGTTTCACCACCATTTGGATGCCTTCACCCGAAAAACTCACTCTGCACAGAAGCAGTGACTCGACTCTCTGACGGTGCATTTTACTGAGCTGTTAGCTATGGGAGGCCCTGTTATATGATACGAACCCGCCATGACATCCCTGTTAGAACTATACCCAGAAGTCTATCAAATGTTTCTGCAGGCAGGATGGTTGGGTTATTTTCAGAGGCTACAAGGATTTAATCAACAACAGGTTCTTCAATTTTCTCGAAATGTCCAGGAAGATCATTCCATTGTTCAAGGGGTTCCGATTCCTGTTACAGAGGAGGATATAACACAGTTTTTGGGTCTCCCTGCCAATGGAATTCACTGGTTCAGCCGCAAACATATCATCCTTAATGCCCAACAAGATTTCCTCTTTCCAGGGGAACAAATTGAACCTAAAGGTCGGGGTGTCTGACTTAGCTCGTTGCCGCCTCCATGGCCGAAAGTTACAAAGTTTTTCAAGAACTACCTTACCTGTGAAGGCCGATACCAGGTAGTCTACCAGTACGATTTTGTCATGTTGTCTCATTTATGACATGCTAGATTGGTGGACATTCCTTATTATCTACTCGGATGTCTTAAAAATATTTCGCACTACTATAAAAAGGCTAAAAATCCTTCCCTTTCACTCACCCATCACCGTCTCACTCAACTACTTATCCAAAAGGGTTTTTCCCAACAAAACCCTCCCCTAAACAACCCACCCATAGACCCCCAAGAAGTTGTTGAATATCCTGAAAATCTTCAGGAACAACAACCACAAAACCCTCCAAACCCTCCGGAAGTACCTAACAGTCCGCCTACAGACCCAATCAATCCAATTAACCTCCCTACCATACCAAGCCCATCCCACATTTTACCAGAATCATCCACTCCTGTCGTTCATATCCTTAGCGATGATTCTGAACCAGACAACTCTCCCTGTCCCATCACTGAGGAAAATCCCCCACGCAAACGAAAGAAAATTCCTTTTTTTCTGCCCTTTTTACAAAGAAAATGAACAAGGGCCTCAACAAGGGCAGCCACTACTGCCACTGACCTAAACCCCCAACCCATCCGACTAAAACCCCGTACACCTCCAACCTCCCAAATTCTGGAATCTTTACCTATTCCACCCATTGGCACTGAAACACAAGAACCAGAGGCCTAGTGTGTTGCGACATCATCCGTTTCAAATCAAGTAGATGAAACAAAAGAACCAGCTACTCATCAAGTAGCTGAAACACAAGAACCAACTACTCATCAAGTAGTTGAAACACAAGAACCAGCTACTCATTTAGTAGCTGAAACACAAGAACCAACTACTCATTCAGTAGCTGAAACACAAGAACCAACTACTCATCAAGTAGCTGAAACACAAGAACCAACTACCCATTTAGTAGTTGAAACACAAGAACCAGCTACTCATTTAGTAGTTGAAACACAAGAACCATCTATAGCTGTCACACAAGAACCAACTACAGCTGAAACAAAAGAACCAGTTGTTGATATTGTTACCGAGACATAGGAATCAGATGCCCAGGGTGCTGCAACATTACTTTCTCTACATCAAGAAGATGAAATACAAGAATCAGTTGTCGATCTTGTAGCTGCTCCAAAAGAACCACCTAGTGCAACTGTGACTGTTACACAAGAACCAGTCACCCCTCAACCAGAACCAACAATGGCCTCTGTATTACAAGAAAATGAGTTCCTAAGGTATGAACTGGAAGCCTACAAGCAAGAGCTAGCCATGGTAAAGGAATCCTATGAGAAGGAACTTAAGTTGTACACCCTATCTCGCATAGCGACCATGACAGAGGAAAATACAACAAAGAATCCATGTAGAGAGTATATGTGCAGTCAATGTGGGGATATCTATTATCAAGACGGCTACAAAGTAATTCAAATTCCAATGCCAGGAGCTTCCCCTACACCTACGAATTTTGCAGTCAAAGAAGAAAACCCTGTTGTTACACAAGAACCAACAGGACCTTCCAAAATTAAAAGTGAACCCTGGCCTACAACAATTTTCAAATCTGAAGCTCTGCTTTTGTTAATAAAGTTGTACAAGCATTGCCTATTGATGAATCTTCCCCTCCTAGCCAGATCAATACCCACACCTTTGTGGAACAAGCCACTCAGACCCTACCTCAACCTACCACTTGCAACGTTGACACACAAACTCAACCATGGGATGAGCAGGCAATAATAGACAAATGGAAAAAAGAGTCTGTTGTTACACAGGGAAAAAGCCTGTAGGAACACAAACTAATTTGGCTAAACCATATCTATTCAAACTGGGAATCTTTGGAGCAAACACGCCAGGAATCCCGTGCCCATAATAAACAGAATAAAGAGCTAAAAGGAAAATTTCTCCTGATGTTTGACTTGGCACAAAAGTTGTTGGCTACAAGGAAACCATCCTGCAATTACTCTTTGTTCCTCATGGAACGACTTACATTTTTTCATATTAAATCAATCAAAGAAGGCAGACCCCATGTAGTGTTAAATCCAATAGATTTTGTTAAAACCTTTGCAGAAGCCTCTGCTATGGATCAACACCTCCTCTGTGAGGTATATTTTCATAATGAGGCCATCCCTGAGAACCGACAACTTAACCTTAACCCTCTTGTCGGTGACATCCAGATTCGAGCACTCACCTCCTTCCTTAACAATCAGATTATATGGTAGGATGACTTCCTAGCTGCCAAGAATAACGAGGATAACTGCCTTCTCTAGATATGGATAGAACCACAAAATGTTGCCACCTTTGTTATAGAGTATTATCAATTTTTGAAGAAACCAGGGATGACTCAACACATTCGGCAACTACAGACAACAATGCTTCAGGATTGTCAACAGTTCATTAAATCCACAGAGATTGTTGCCCTACAAGCAAATAACATGTTTTGGCAACAATCTGCTGAGAAAAGATAGGAACACAATCCCTTTAGCCCCACTAATCTTGAGACAACAATTTCCAGGGTACCTAGCTACATCAAGTGTGTTCAGCAATGTGTTGAAAGCTAGATAGGTTATTAGTTTCATTTTCTTATCCTGTGGATGCCAGAAGAGAAATATCAAGTTCATTATAAGTTGCCCACGAAGGCCGAAACAACAGCTTGGCAAAGGCTACAATGTATTCAAGGATTCAGATCTCCAACAAACATCACTTTCCACAACTACTGTTTAAGTAACTTGCACGCTCAAAGTCGGTATTCAGATTCAGATTCAGATTGAAGTTGCCTGAGGACATGCAACATTTTAAGTTGGGGGGGGATATTAGGACCCTATAATGTACCTTTTTTCTCACACTTTTTACTACCATTGCATCCTTTTTCCACTCACATTTAAACTCACATTATCACCTTACCCTATCTTTCCAAAGGTATATAACGTCTCTTCTCTTTGCTATATGTTTAATCTGTTTTGCATATAATTTTACATTACTCTCATACTTAACCGTTGATCAGAAATATATAAGTGTTGAAACAGTTCGAATTGCAGATTATCATTGTTGTTTGAAGGCCTGTAGCTAAAACAGTCAAAAGCACACAAACCCCGTGGCTAAAACAGTCTGTGGTCTACAATGCTGAAACAACAACTCACACAAGAAGAAGTTGTTACACTATCCATGGTCTACGATGCTGAAAAAACAACTCACAAAAGAAGAAGTTGTTACACTCTCCGTGGTTTACGATGCTGAAATAACAACTCGCACAAGAAGAAGTTGTTACACTAACCACAACAGCCGCACCTTGAGCCATAATTGACCATCGTTGTTGCGTGAGACAATGTTGTTGAAACAGTCAGAACACAAATCTCGTTACTGAAACAACCCGCGATTTGCGATGCTGAAACAACATACAACAATAGTAACAAGAAGATATATAAGGAAGTTGTTACTCCATCCGCATCAACAACATCTCACTCAACACCTTTTCAACTATTTTAATAGCATTCTGTTACGGGAGACCAGGATATCCTATTCCAGTATAGAGATTTGATCTGAGTAAGAATAGGATTCAGATGTGCACATGTAATTTGATGATCAAATTGTATCGAGGGGATTCTCCTATTTAAATAAGAGGAAATCATCATTAGAGAGGATCTTCTTTTTGGGCTAAGAAAGGATTTATAGAGAAGGATGTGTTTTACTTCAGACATTGTAACATGATACAGTTGACAGATGAATAAAAGATTGTTCTGAGCATTTCTTTCTACTTCCTTTCGTTTCAGGGGAATCTTGTGAGAAGGGAGGGCCCACCTTCTTCACAAGATTCACCCATTAGCTTTGTAGTGTGTTAGTGTTATTTTTGTTCATGCCTTGATTAAATTATGTTTTGCTGAAACACTACTTTACTGAACTTTGTCTTGCTGAAACTCTTCTTTACTGGTTGTTACATTGTTTTCATATAATTCATGCTTGGGTAACTGTTAATCATTCTAGTTAGCAATCCTATTTTGGTGAATTTATGAAAGCGTGATAATCAGGGACAAGTGCTGAGGATTCCTTCTTGGGGAATAGGGTCATGTTCTCTGTTAAGAGTTAGTTAGCCTTCAGTGTGTGTCAATCATTTCGATTAGTAATGAGTTCATGAAAGTGTGATGATCGGAAACAGGTGTTGAAGATTCTTGCTTGGGGAATAGGGTCATGTTCTCTGTTAAGAGTTAGTTAGCCTTCAGTGTGTGTCAATTATTTCGATTAGTAATGAGTTCATGAAAGTGTGATGATCGGAAACAGGTGCTAAAGATTCCTGCTTGGGGAATAGGGCCCTGTTCTCTGTTACAGAATAGTTGGTCTTTCCTTTTGCAGTATCCTGAAGGATTTTTTTCCTAGGTTGTTATTTCTTAAAGTAATCCAGGATTCTTTGGATAATTATTTCTGTAAACTTTGAACTCTGCAATAGGTAGGTTTCTTTTCAGTAATTCAAAGTAGAACTTCAGTTTGTTCAAGGAAAGGTGTGATTAATGTATTTTTACTACAACTCTAGATTGCTTTTGAGATTGAGCATATATAGTGTGTGATTACCTTTGAACTAAAAAGACTTCCCTGGGTTGACAATTTATGTAGCACTTGATTGTTTAGTTAAATAAGCAATTATAGTGACCAACAGTATCAAAGCCTGTTTCAAGACCCGCACCTATTGAAGATCGAGATCGTGAAGTCGAGTTGCCTCATCTCCACTTTCTATCATTTCCATACATTTTTGGGCTGAGAGGATTGTTCCATTGCTTCAGGAGCAATCGTTTTAGTCAGGAACACTTTCCATTTCACTCGAAAAGGTTTTCGTTTGCCCAAGATATTACTATTACATTCATATCCAGAGCTATAAAGCTTGAATACACATTTTTAATTTTTTTTTGCAGAGTAGTATTTTGGTTTTATTTTGGTTTCGTTTTATTTATTTTCGGGTTGCTACTCTTTTATATATGTTTATTCTCTTTGCCCCATGCCCTGTGCGATCTTATAAAATCAGAAACAAATAGAAAAATGTGCATCTTCCGAGTAAGCTAACCGAGATCTAACCCTTGTCGTCATCGAGAAGCAAAATTTTTTTCTTGTGTGAAAAGAGTTTTTTTTAGCAACAACAACAACCCCAATCCTCCTTCTGAACATTACAATATGTTTTGCTAGATCATTTGGTTAAAAGTTGCCTTATTAAGTAAGAGGTCTTGAGTTCAAGTCTCTCTTTTGTTGCCTTTTTTTTAAAAGTTCATGCTAAAATTGTAATGTGCATTTCACTTCAAGTATAAAAGTGAATCACTATAAGTAGCTTTAATGTTTTATTTTAGAGTTATTTATTTTGCTTGCAACTTTTTTGTTATAAAGTAGCTTCATTGTAAAAGTGATCCCACTTCTATTTATAAAAGTGGATCACTTCATAAAGCAACTTACACAATCATGTGGTCATTTGGTTACCGATTGTGCCTTTTTTTTTTTTTAAAGGGCATAACTCTAACATCAGAAGTCCATTTTCAGTGCCGTTTTTTCTTAAACCGCATAAATTTTCGAGCTCTTTCCATCCAAATAATCATTCTCATTTTTTAAATCCACATTATCTGGATATTTAATATGGATTCTACAAGTACTATCTTGCTTACGAGCAACAATTACTTCCAATGGAAATCTCATATGGAAGATTTTTTAAGAAGTAAAGGCTTGTACCAGATTACATTGGGAAAGGAAAAAGTACCCATTGATGTTGATAAGAAAGCCAAGTGGGATAATATGAATGACGAAGCATGTGGAATAATCAGAATTTCCATCTCTCATGACTTAAGGTACCACCTTCAAGATATTGATGACCCCAAAGAAGCTTGGGACACAATTGAATCTGTGTTTGGTAAACTCAATATTATTCGAGAAAAACAGTTAGAAAATCAAATACTGAACTTGAGTCCAAATGATTTTTCCTTCCTTGGAGACTATCTATCTAGGTTTAAAACACTCTTAATTTTATGTGAAGAATGTAAGATAAAAATGGACGAAGAGCGTTGCATCTATCTTATTCTTTCTAAGCTAGGTAGTGCATATTCTGTGTTTGTATCTACCTTTTATGCCATGAGAGAGGCTCTAGGGGAAGAATCTTATGAAAACCCAGTCTTGAGTCCTTTTGTGCTTCTTTGATTCGAGAGGAAGATAAGCATGTATAATTTGGAGTGATCAACACTACAGGTCCCTCAAACAAAGCCTTAGTTGCCCAGCAGAAAGATAAACCCAAGTATCCCAAGAAGAAACATCCTTGCTACAACAACAAACAACATAAGGGTCCCAAACCTGCTCAGACAGCTTCAACTCCTACTGTTTACAAAGGAGAAAAATATAAAAGTAAGAATACTAACAAAAATTGCAACTTTTGTGATAAAGATGGTCATGATGAGT
The DNA here is from genome assembly GCA_009831015.1 of Picea engelmannii. Taxonomy (NCBI): domain Eukaryota; kingdom Viridiplantae; phylum Streptophyta; class Pinopsida; order Pinales; family Pinaceae; genus Picea; species Picea engelmannii. Next base: position 244,495 of record ML779582.1, on the reverse strand, counting down.
CCAAATGTTTCAAGAATATGGCATCTTTAGAAGCAGCGATGAAGAAGCACAACATCAATATTGATTCTACTTCTTCTTCTCACGGACATGAACTTTCTGCTTTTGGTTTCTCCTTCAATTCAAATTCTACTACTACTTCTTCTTCTTATGAGTGTCTTATTGATTCAGGAGCATCTTATCATATGGCTAAGGATAAAGCCATATTTTCTACTTTAAATGAATGTAACACCAAGAAAATATTTGTTGGTGATGATAGATCTCTTAGTGTTGTCGGATCTAGAACAGTTCAAGTAGATAATTTTCATTTCAATGATGTATTATGTGTTCCAAGTCTTTCTTGTAACCTTCTATCAGTATTTCAAATCAGTCATTTAGGTGAAGGAAAAACTATCGAGTTTTCACCTCACCAAGTTGTAATCAAGGATCTAAAATATCCTAAGCATTTTCTTGCAACTGGAATTGTTGATGATATTACCAGGTTGTACAAGTTTGACAAATTTGGGTCATCAACTTTTTCATCAGTTTTTGTTGCTCATAGCGATGACTTGAGAAAACTTTGGCATGAGCGGTTTGGTCATATAAACTATCGCTCATTACAACAACTATGTAATCAACAAATGGTCACTAGTCTTCCTCTTGTTTCATGTAGAGATGGTGTTTGTGTCAGTCGTGTTCTCGGCAAACATCATCAGGATAGTTTTGACAAACATGCCTCTTGGAACACCTTGGGTCCTTTGCAACTTGTTCATAGTGATTTGTGTGGTACACTTTCTTCTCCTTATTTTTCTAGGTGCAATTATTTCTTAACTTTCATTGATGACTTTTCCAAATGTACTTGGGTTTACTTCTTAAAACTCAAGAGTGAAGTTTTTGACAAGTTTTTTGCCTACAAGGCCCTTGTAGAAAAGAAATTTGGACATCAAATTCAAAGGTTAAGAACAGATAATCAAGGTGAATATGTGAACAATAATTTTACAAGATACTGCAGTACACAGGGAATCCAAATGCAACACACTGTTCCATATACACCACAACAAAATGGTGTTGTTGAGAGAAAGAACCGCACATTAAAATAAATGGCTAATTCTATGATCCAATCTAAGGGATTAAGTCTAAAGTATTGGGCGGAAGCCATCAACTGTGCAAATTACATAGTAAATCGTGCTCCCACAAATGCTCTTAAAAATATAACACCGAAAGAAGATTGGACTAAAATTAAACCATATGTAAGTCACTTCCGTGTATTTGGCAGTATAGCCTAGGCTCACATTCCTGATGAGAAAAGGAAAGAATTGCATCCTAAAAGTGAGAAGTGTATATTTGTTGGTTATTCTAAAGATGTCAAAGGTTACAAACTTCTTCAATCACATTGTAATGAAATTAGTATTAGAAGGGATGTTAAATTTGATGAAAATCTCTTGGCCTGCAAGCCTAATTCGACGATTGTGCCTTCTTCGGCCTGCGAGCCTAATTCAACGATTGTGCCTTCTTCGGCCTGCGAGCCTAATTCGACGATTGTGCCTTCTTTGGACTATGAGCCATCTTCGACGTTTGTGCCTTCTTATGATCTGGTTTCTTCTTTAGATGATGACAGTGAGGATGAAAATCCACCTCCGACTTCTCACCCTCCTCCAGATGATTCCTTTGAACCTGAACCAACACTAGCTCCACCGCTTCCCAGATGGGTCCGTTCAACATGAGAAGTAGCTGGTGATATTGTCGGTGATCATTCATATCAATGTTGGAAACATTCACAGTTCCAGCGAGCCTCTTCTCTTCTGGATCAATTTTCAAAAACTCATGATCCAGAGACATTTGCAGAAGCTTCAGGTCATCTATATTGGGATACAACAATGAATGAAGAGTATCGTTATTTAATGGAAAATGATACTTGGGATATTGTACCTCTTCCAAAAGGAAGAAAAATTGTTATATGCAAATGGGTCTACAGAACTAAGTATGCATCAGATGGAAGTGTTGAAAGACACAAGGCTCAGTTAATTGCCAAAGGATTTTCCCAAGTTGAAGGAATTGACTATAATGAAACCGTTTCCCCTGTAGAAAAAATGAATTCCATCTGCCTTGTTCTTTCCCTTTCTACCTCACATAAATGGGATCTCCATCAAATGGATGTTAAATACGCCTTCTTGCATGGATATTTGCAAGAAGAAATCTACATGGAACAACCTCCTGTCTATGTCCAGAATGACTCTAGCCTTGTTTGTTGCCTCAAGAAATCTCTTTATGGTCTCAAGAAATATCCCCAAGCTTGGTATGCCAAAATGGATAGCTTTCTTATTGCCACTGGATTCTCTAGATGCCATTCTGATCCTAATGTCTATACCAAGAAAGTAGGAAGCCATCTCATAATTATTGTCCTTTATGTTGATGACCTTATCCTTACTGGTAGTGACTCAAAAATTTTAAACCATGTGAAAACTAGCCTTAAGAAGAAATTTGAAATGACAGACTTAGGATTTTTGCACTATTTTCTTGGCCTTCAAGTTTTACAAACCAATGAAGGGATTTTTCTTTCCCAGTATAAGTATTCTTGTGACCTTCTTCGTCACTTTCACATGGACGATTGTAAACCAACCCCTTCTCCCTTCCATTCTGGAGTCAATCTTTCTGCCACCTGTACTTCTCTTGAAGTTGATGCCACCATGTACCATCAATTAGTTGGTAGCCTCTTATACTTGACTCATACCCGTCCTGATATTTCCTTTGTTGTTGGTCTTGCTTCCCGATATATGCAAACACCCCATGAAAGCCATTGGAAAGTAGCTAAAAGGATACTTCACTATGTTTGAGGTACAGTTCAGTTTGGGATACATTACAGTTCAGGGGGGACTCATTTATTGGTTGGTTTCACTAATTCATATTGGGTCGGCGACCCTGATGATCAGAAGTCTACTATAGGTTATGTTTTCATCCTTGGTTCAGGACTTATCACTTGGGCCTATAAGAAACAATAGGCTATTGCACTTTCTTCAGCAGAAGCAGAGTACCGAGCAGTGGTAAATGCAAGTCAGGAAGCCCTATGGCTTCAACAAATCCTTTCAAAGTTTGTATTCTAGCACCAACATCCGATCAGCCTTTGGTGTGACATTCAGAGTTCCATAAAGCTCACCAAAGACCCAGTTCAACATCAGCGTAGAAAACACATCGAGCTACACATGCACTTCATCAGAAATCTCATTCATGATCAAGTTATTGAAGTGCTCTTTTTCCCTACAGAAGATCAAGTTGCAGACATTTTCACAAAGTCTCTTACAGAAGCAAATTTTTCCAAACTTTGATCTATGTTAGGAGTTCAAGAAGTTTTCATTAAGGGGGGATAGGCTCTAATGCCTCCTTCCTTCTCCTATTGTGTCACTATTGTAAATCCTTCAATCCTATCCCAAGTTTTTATTAAGGGGGGATGTTAGGATATTTAGACACTTAGGAGTTAGTAAGATCTATTTGGTCTATTGTGTTGTTAGGTAAAAGTGTGTTTCTTTAGTATGAATTAGTATGCATTTGTAGTTAGGAAATCCGACGGTCACGATATGTTACCGACATAGAGTGATCTGACGGTTCATACTCTCCTCGATCTTAACAACCATTGATCTATGGATTAACACCCGATTGTTCCACGATCTCTATTTAAAGAGCATGGAGGGTCATTTGCCGATGATCGATTGTGATAAAATCTCTTGTAAAATCTCTCTGTAATCTTTTTCTTTGCATTAATAAACTGATCCAAGTGGCCACGTTGGCTAGGGCCGTGGATGTTTCCCCATAGGGGTCTTACCACATGAAAACATCGGTGTGTTGAACTTTGATATGGTTATGTGAGTGGTTACTAAAGGTGTTTTTCCTTTGTTGGAATACATGTGTTGTCGAACAAATAGAAGTTCCCTGAAGGTGGGAAACTATTCCAAATTGACAACGCGTTACTGTGGGCCATTTGAGATCCTAGAAAGGATTGGGAATGTAGCTTATATGCTTGCATTCCTTGCATCTATGACCAGTCATAATGTATTCCATGTATCATTTATTAAGAAATATATACCTGATTCTAATAATTTTATTGATTGGAATCTGATTCAGGTGGAGCAAGAAGGAAATTTTCAAGTGCATCCAATACACATTCTAGACTAGAAAATTGAGTAGCTCCGGAATTGAGCCATTGAGCTTGTAAAGTTCCAATGGACCTAGTACGGTCCTAAGGATGTCACTTGGGAGCACGAAGAGGCCATGCGGGCAAAATACCCACATATTTTTGAAGATTTTTGAAAATCTTGTTGTAATATGTAAATATGATGCACTGAGGATAGTGCATAAATAAGGGGAGGGGATTGTTATACCCCAAGGTTGAGCCCCTACTAAATTTTGATTGTTTTATAGGCTCATGAGCCAAGTGTTTATAATATAGGAGGCTTATGTGAAAATTAGGCCAGAGAGACTAGATGCCAAGGCCAATGAGCGTATTTTTGTATATGTAATTATGCATATCATTAATAAAAATACATCACTGCATGTAGACCGACCACAAAGAAAGATTTATGGGGGACTAAGCTCCACTAGGTTGGGTAAGGGAAGGGGGGCATATGAGACTGGAAAAAAGGGCTACGCTTAAGAGCTCAAACCCAATGGAATAATATATATTTATTATTTTCTAAAGGCTTTGATGAGGATATTAAATTATCCTAAGTTTTTCTTAGAAAAGGGATGAATACCAAGTGGAGGGACTCGTGCTCCAAGAGAGCCATGTGTCAATCATGGCACATGCAGATAAAAGTGGGGGAAATCATTGTTTGGGGGAGCTTTTCCAATGAGTTTGGTCATCTTTCCATCCACACACCTAGAGGTTGAGCACGAGGATAACCTTCCCCTCCATCATCGACCCATGTTCATGAGTGCATGGGAGAGAAAACCTATGAAGAATTGAGTTAAATTATACTTCTTGATAAGCAAAGTGTTCCCATACATTTCCTGATCCCATGTTGAACCTTAGTGGTATGATTTTTCTTCCAACACAACCCTTTTGACTGAATATAGCCAGTTTCCAACCTCTACTCCTTAACTGTTTTCTATGCTACCCTCACCAAGTTCATGGTTGGTCATCCAGTGAGCTGAATCAAAGAGATGGGTTGTCAGGCCTGTGGGATTGAAGAAGCAGGTTTTTAGTCCTGTGAGTGACTCTCTCCAGGTGAGAGAGGTTGCTAGGGAAGTGATTTCTCATGGAAGGACCCTATAAGTAGCTATAGAGCTCTGAGAATTCTTGTCTAGCCTATTGTTGAAGTCCTGGAAGGGAAGTGGAGTAGTCGATGGACTGTTGAGAAGTGAAGGTGTATACTTCCCAGTGTGGGACAAGAATGTGGGGAATGATAGGATGCGATTTGTGTGCATAAGTTGGCTCCTCAGAGGGAATCATTCCTGATGTACTGTGTGACTTTACATAGTCTTATCCTAGTTTAGGAATCCCTTGCCCAAGTGGAGTTTAGTCCTAACTCGAGGGTGAAACAATACTGATAGCTCGTAGCAGCCTGGTCTACGACTGGGAGGTTCATGGAAGGTTTGTACGTATTTGGTGGCCTTCATAAAAAGATAAGTACCATTTATATGTTAATTTTTATGCTGTGTATCTTGTACATGTCTTGATATTTATAATATTTCCTTAGTGAATTGTTTGTAGAAGATGGTTGTGGGTTTCTCATTAAATTGTGTATTAGTAGAATGCATATTATTTTTTAATTTATATGTATGATGTTCATCAAAGAGATATGTGTGCCATAACTCAACATGTCTATTCCTGGGCATGGACAATTTTGACTATCAGAAACAGAGTGAGAAGTTTTTATTTCAAGTGACATTGCCCAGCAGAAGGTTGGGGTTGTTACAATTTCGGTACACAGATTTCCACTCCAATGAAAAAATATTGTATGCATGTTACTAACTAGGGCACCATTCAACATGACCTCACACAAGGTCAACAAATGCCATTCCTTCAGGGCTGGTTAGTTACACATATTTTTAGTTGGTGGGCCAAACTTTGTTGTTGGAGGTGTTTCCTAGCCTTGGGATAGATGGGTAGTGTGTGTGCACTACATTGCCTAATCCCCATGATTATATTCCTGGTCAATGTGGACCAGGTTTCTGGTGTGCCAACTAGAGGTTACTAGTTCATTGTGAAACTATATGCCAAATTCTATGTGAGATGGCAAGTGAAAGCCCTGTGATGACATAAATCTTGGATGGATGATGAGACTATAGATGTTGATGTGGCTACAAAACTTATTCAATATAGATTCATGGAAATTCAACAAGTCAATGGTCAAGTGTACAAAAGAGAAGAAGCAATCATGATGATCATTGTAGAAGATTACCTTCCTTTCTAAGAGGGAGTGTTGAAGTTTGAGTACCTTCGGAAGATATTATTATTATATTCATCTTGTATTTAACCAAGAAAAAACCCTAAAGAATAACATCATATTATATTTGTTAAGTCATCCCTAATGTGCCTTTGTAAAAGTCAACCGTATTGTGCCTTGACAAGTCAATTGTAAATTAGAAAGATAAAGTGGAAAGGTCAGACCTGACCTAATTTCTGGGGGGCACAACTTGTATTTATAAGAGGCTAGGCACCTCAATTTAAGAATACACACAACAATCTTTCTCACACAGAAAAGTGTGCAAGTATGAGAGAGTGACGCAACTATAGAGGAAGGGTGATGCAACTATAGAGGAAGGGTGTTCTAGTGAAGGGTTTTGGTTATATGGTGGAGGACTATCTTGGTCTAGTGGTGCACTACTCTATTTTGGTTAGTTTTTCTGGTTTATCTTTTGTTTGATGAGATCTCTCTTGAGAGAGACATTGTACTTGTTGAAGAATATATATTGAATAATCTTTTCTAGGTTTTCTCCCCCGCGATGGTTTCCCAGGATAAATCTTGTGTATACTATGGATATCTTTCTTTCCTCAATCTGTATGCATGCTGTTATTTTATTAATAGTCTAAAGTTAAAGAATACATAACACACTTAATTACTTAAGAAGAATTTTAACAGTATGTTGAATGATTCTAGATAACCAATGTTGGGAAGAGGTTGTACTCAATGTCCCTGTTGGAGAAGACTATTTTGGATAAGTATTGGGAATTACACAGGAATGGATTGCAAGACATTTTTGCTAAGGAGTAACAAGTGCACAAAGTAGTTGGAGTATTTTCAGGATTCAACGCACAAAAGGTGGAAAATAGTTAGAATTCGTGGGACATTATCTCCACTTTCTAACCATCTTGTAACAGGCTTAGCCCTATTTTAAATCTACAAATTATAATGAATTTTTTGGAAGAATAGGGAGAGAGATTTTTGGAGGAGTTCAAAAGAAGAGTTCAACGAGTATTGGGAATATTTGGAGATCTAGTGTGCACTATATGCGTGAACATATAGGGTATGTTGAGGTAGAATTGATATATTTATATGAGCGTAGTGTGCACCTGATGTAAGAACTGAAGATTATGAATGAATAAGAATCCAACCATTGTGGATGTATCCCAGTTTGGGGTGAACCACATTAAACCTTGTGTTTTTATGTGTACGTTATGATGCATTTTATTATTCAGTTTAATGTGCTCATATGATGAATGGGAAATATGCATGTGTTAGATGATATGATAGTTCCTGGCATATGATAAATAAGTAGAGGGGATGAATCTGTCATAGATTAGTGTATGGTTTCACACACATGATAAATAAGAAAATGTTAAGTCATGGAAACTATGTGCAGAGTAGGTGAATGAATAATTCATAGCTTTGTTCCAGAGTCTGTACTTAAGGATAAAAAGTACAGGGTCTAGGCTTCTGAAAGTGAGTAAAAGATAAAAAGGGGAAAAATCAACCTTCTGGAAAAGGGAAGCTAAGGTTTATTTCTAAGTTGTCTCTGTCTCGCTTCCAAATGTTCCTGGATGCTTATATCCTGTTCAATTGCAGCCCATGAACATTCGAGTTCGACCCGGGTGATGGCAGTTTTAAGTATGGTTTCGAATAGGTTCAAAGAGATGATGGTTTGATCTGATAGGCCGGGTTCGATGTTGCGTTGTCTTACAAAGGGCACAGTCATGGAGGAACATAAAATGAAAAGAAAGTTCAAGGTTTAAAATGCCACTTCATTGTTTTCTTTAACCGTATAAAAGAGAACTTTTGAAATCTGATGTTAAGATAGAACACAAACCAAAGGCCTTCTCCCATAACTGAGTTAACTTTTTAAAGAATCATGTATGAAATGTGAGAAAACATTAAGCACTCGACAATGTGAGGCTCCTATCAAGGGAGAATCTCACCCTGTAAAGAGAAGAATAAAAAGGCAATAAGTAATCTGACGAAGAATAAAATATAGAGATCTAAAAAGTTCACAGGTCTTGTACCTGCTGATAGTTGATACAGAGGAAAAACTGCAAGTGATTAGACGACTAAAAGTTAGTCACCATAGTAGAAGTTGCATTAAATTGTAGCTAAGCATTCATCAGAAATATATATGTGAAATGAAACTTAATATAAGATAACAGAGAAAACAAAACTCATAACTTAGTCTTCACGGAATCAGGAATCTTCAGATTGCTTTGTATTAATTTTCAAGAGAAAGAAAGTCTCTATTACAATCAGCCAAGAAAGGTCCAACCCCTTATTCTCACTTCAAAATGCATATTTATACAAACTTCTAAATGCTAGAATCTCAATCGTTCCAGAAGTTTTCATTTACAAAACGGGAAATTTATGCCTTTCACTTCTTTGTCTCTGTCCTCCTTCCTGTGGGTAGAGCACCTTCCTTTCCTTACTCTTTGGGTTCTAAAAATAGAACATGCAGACATATGTCATTATTTGACACCAGAAGCCTGCCCTTTCGTCTGCTCTGTGCAAGTGATGCACCTCTCCACCAACTGGGATATCAACCTGGAAGGCTCTTCTTGGTCGCTCGCTTCAAGAGTGCAACAATTCTTAGCCAGCTGTGGTAAACTCTTTCCCACTTGTCGGTCCTCTGTGATGATGGAGCATAATTGTAAATTTGGCTGTACTAGCCATTTGTCCATTTGGGTTATATCAACTTGGCTAATCTGGGATATCTCCACTTGCTGCTCCTCCATGTTTTATTTGATGTCCAACAGATGTTTATCTATATTGATTTTTCCCAGTGTCCCAACACTTCTCTCTTTATCAAGATCTAGAAAACCTTTACTTATTAAAGCGAACGTTTCCTCACAAAAATTCTTTAGTTCGTTAGCTCTCCCCCTTCTTTCCGATATGTTCTACTCCTAGACCTTCAGTAGGATATTACCTCTGGTTTGTTCCGCGATGGATAATTCTGAGGTGTTGATCATCTCTATCTTCATCGTAGCTATAACAATGTCTTGGAAAGTGACCCGTCCTGCCCCATCTTCTCTTTCTCTCAAAGAAATTTTCTCTAATATCTTCTCTATCATCCGAAAATGGTTTTGAATGGTTCTCACCTTTTCCACCAAGTTTTTTTGAGACGTAAGTACCTTATGTCAGATTTCGGCGGCCTGCGATCTGAACATTTCTATGTCTACAACCTGTTTCTCGGCCACCTCCAATTTCAAATGCAACTCTATAATATGTTTCCCCTACTGGCTTACCTGTGTTTGGCTAGTTTACACCGACTGGTGCACCTGCTCGAGGTCAGACCTGAGCTTCTTGATTTCATGCAGGTCAGTTGTTCGGGCTTCCTCAAGGCTCCTGCTCACCTCGTCCCCGACATTCACTTCAGCAATAGCTATCTTAGCTTCCAATTTACTGATCATGAGGTTCTTTTGTTTCAACTGGGCCATCAAAGTCCCAACTGAGTATTGATTGGCTGTAGCATAAGCCCCTAGCGTCCTGGCTATCTCCTCTACAAATTTTTCCTCTTTCACAGCCTTCCCATCTATCATGATTTTAAATGTTTTAGCTACTGCGCCCTCTTTTTGATAAACTCCTTGCCTTACCACGACCTTTATTTTCTTGTCAAAGAAAAATTCGTTGGGAGGTAGCTCCTCTATAGAAATAGGCATCATTTCTTCATTGAAAATCCATCCTTCGTCAGGATTCCCCTTTGTGAAATGCAAGGGTGTGACAATAGCAATTGGACTGCCAATTTGCTTGGATGTTTGTTTCGGGGTGACTTCTGTAACCGTCTCGTTTGGCGTGAGAGAAAGTGAGTCGCCTGATCCCTGCGAAGGTATCTCCGCTTGGCCTTGGGCCTGCTTTCTTGGCGCGCCCTTTTTGGGGTTTCCTTCCTTCTTATGGGGGCCTTCAACTTCTAGCTCTGAGGTTCCAACCTCCCTGGTTTTACCTTGGTCCTTCTCCCCACTAGGACTCGAGTCCTTTTCACCTTTGGCTCCCGTCTTCTTTGTAACTGGAAGCTCTAGGGATTCACCCTGTAAAATCTGGGGGAGACAACTATGTTGGTGTTCCCGAAACTTAAAAAATTCGGCCATGTATCCGGGTGGCAAGGCTTGAATCCGAATTAGGACTTCCGTGAAGGACCTAACGCCCCAAAATATTTCGTCATTCAGGGAATCCTCTTGTTCATACCTCTTCAGGCTGCAACTTGCAAGGTGATTTCTCATAACCTTACTAGGGTCATGCTTCTTAAACTCAATGTCTACCAGCTTCATTTCTTCCAGAGCCATAGCCTCGATTTTGGCATGGCCAAAATCTAACAAGGAATATGCACCGATATGAATAGGGAAGGGAAGCCATACCTTTTTTGATACTCCTTTGAGCTCCTTGCTTATCCCGCCGAGCACAGACTATCTGGCGATCTCCCACCACAATAGATTATTTGGTAGGAATAGTGGGAGGGAATATGGAGGGACAGAGGTGCCGAGAACCTTGATATATGAAAAATTCTTCTCTAGATACCAATCTTCCACGCTGCTTAGGTTGGTCGAAATGCTATCTGATATCCTGGGAGGCGGCTGGCCAAAAATGGCAACATGCAGTGGCACCATTACCCAGTTGAAGATCTCGTAGATGAATTATTTGGCCTTATCCTCCCAAAGATTTGAGTGGTAGACATGGATGGGCTCTGTACTATATGGAGTCCATCTCCAGCTCATTAGAGAGAAAGGCATCAGGAAACAAATGGCGTCCATGATGTAGGCAGACATGAAAAATGAAGTTGCTTTCCCACTCGCCTTTTGTGCTCGATATTCAGTAAATCGACTGGTTAAATTGTCCGACAACAGTTTGGCCCAGTCGAAAGAAAGACTTTCAGCGAATGTATGAATTAGAGGCACCCACGGGAGAAAACAATGTGTGGTGTCCTCCCTCCCATACAACCTACAGGCCATCATTTCTATATACCTGAATGGTGGCTCTAAGGAGGATACTGAATAAATTCCATTAGAGTCCACCCTAAATTTTGTGGGGTGCGAAACCCAATCCTTAATCAGATTGGACAAGTTTCTTCCATATTGCTCGCATTCCTTCTCCTTGAAACCTTCCAGAAATTTGGCATTGTGTGCGAAGTTTGGTGTGGGTGACAGCTGATACATTGCCTACAAATGTTCTGGTCTAAAAGTCCCAACTGTCACCTTTTGTTCGCTGATAATAGTCCTGGGTGGGATATCCACATGGTCTAGCTCCCATATGATCATATCATAATAGGGAAGGATCCGTGGCCTTGCCTCTATTTTGTGCATCTCTACTTGAATGACGATTTTGTATATGGTGGTCAAATCATCCTTCTCATTATCATTGGAATCATCTGAACAATTCACCGATTCAGACTGAAGAATGTTGGAGATGTATGTCCAGGTTTTGACAGTATTAATACTTCGGGGTGAAGTATCGGAAAGAACATCGGAGCCCTGACCTGAACTTTCAGCAGTCGTCTTGAATGCCTTTCATGGAGCCATGAAAGAGAATTATGTATGCAGATCACCTGTAGTAAGAATTGTGAATACAGACATAAGTTATCCTGATGAAAAATCTCTGCGTGCAAAATTGAAATAATGAAACAAACCCCTTAGCTTTAATCTTTCAATTTTGCGTGAGTCCTTGCTGACAGAACGGTCAAATCATTTAATGGAAATATTTAGATGTGAGACGAGATCTTATTTTCCAATAACTCATCAAGATTCAAATCAATGCCATAAATGTTTAAAAGATTTGTGATAATAAAGAGATGCGGAAACATTCAAAAAACTCATATGTAGACTGTGTACGTTAAAGGCCCTTTAAGGCATTAATTATTTTAGTTAATTTCTTTAAATTTGTACCTTCAACTCTCGAAACCTCTTTTCGACGTTCTCCCTCTCGGATAATTTCTCTCCTAGTCTTGGAATCCAAAATAACTAAAATCGCGATGGCATGATTTAGTTAAAAAATCGTGATCTGACTTAAGTTCTTAATTAACCCATGCTTAATTAATAGAAATTGTGACTTCGCGACTTTGGGTTACGAACGTATAGATTTTGGGGAGAGCAATTGTCGAGTCGCGAAACCCTGACAGTGCTTAACTAGGGTTTAAAGTGACTTTCCCCTGACACCAACCTGGGTGAACTTTTGAAACCATTTCGCGACTTCGCATATCGGAGCTACGAAACCTTGCAAATTTTAACTCCCAAAGAATGATAGTGCGAGGTAATAAAAGTAATAGACTCTCTTAATGGTTAGGCTATGGTGACTTAGGACTATAATGGCTATCACCACTTCGCATGTCGGGGTAAAATTTTGGTTGCGAGGATTATATTTCAACCACTTGTAAAAGGCATCTCCAACACCTAGTATGTTCATGTTGAATGCCCCACTTCCCCTCATCACTACAAAAAATTGGTTTATGCAACTCCTCTAGATGCCTCGACTGAGACTTCACTTTCTTGCAGGTGATGCAGAAAGGGATGGTGTATAAGGGTTTTGTTGGTTTATTATTGTTGAACATAGGGTCTTCCCACTGCATGCCAACAAATGGTTATGTTGTCGGGACTGGGATATGTAATTGAGGGGAATGTTTTGAAGGCCGAATAAAGAAGATATCACATAATGTTTATGGAGGAAGGAACGTCAATTTTCCATAGAACAAAATAAGAACCCACTACTCAATGACGAACAATGGTTGCACAAGTATGTGTTTAAAAATCTGCATGAAATCTTCTTTGTTGAGTTTCCGATAATTTTGACTGAATGGTTAGAAAGGATAGTGGAGAATACTAGAATACACTGAGTCGAGGCTTTGAGAAATGGGACTGTTGTGTTTATCAAACAGTTGAATACAATAAGTAATAAAGTTTCTTGTGAATTTGAGTTTTGGTTGAATAGAATACTGGGGGGTTACATCACAGAGTTTGCAATAGATTGTACCCAGTCTTATAGTGTCGTAGAGAGGGAATTCTTCAAGGGTCCATGTGGAATATTTTTTAGCACACTATCTACTTGGATAAATATGTTGTTGTGTGAAAACAATTTCATGAATATGGAATATGATTGCTAGGCACCGTCGTGCACATAGGGGTACTAGGGGATTACCAGAGGATGGTCTGAGAGTGGAAATCGTTGAAAAGAATGAATAAGGAACAGAAGGACTGAGGATGCCGAGAGAGGAAGATAGTGAGTCAAATGAATATTTTGGACTATTACACTGTGGGAAAAAGTTTAGGTATAGTAAGAAGGATATTGTGACTAAGAGATAAGAGCAACACAGAGTGTTTGATATGAGAGACCCCTGCATATTTCTTCAGATGACACCGTATAGATAAATTAAATAGAAATAAAAGGATCCTTGGTGCATTCCAATAGAAGAGAGAATTCCATCCCAGATTTGAATCTGTGTCAAACCCATGACCTCATGTGCATCACCAAGATCTGAAGCAGAAACAAGAACTTTGTCAAGAGAAATTTTAGTTAGTGGAGGAAGTTAGAACATTAGTCATAATAGTGGAAGTAGCACAATGAACCAATTCCATTCAAGTAGTACACAAAATATGATGGTATGAATAGATAATACGTTAAGGATGCCTGAATTCCATGGAGGAGGGTTGGAAGACCCAGAGCAACATTTGTTTGTATGTGAGACAATGTGGACTGCAAAGAATGTCCAGGATGAGGCAATGAATATTGGGAACTTACAAATGATGTTCAGATATCACACACTATTATGGTACATGAAGTATCAGACTACTAGACTGGCAGGACAATCAAGGAAATTAGAAGAAATTGGACAAGATTTATTAAAGTAATTTCAGAAGCCGAAATCTGAGTCACAGTACATCACAAAGATAAAAGAAATTAAGAAAATACATACTGAGATAGTTTAGGATTATCATCATAGGTTTAAATATGTGATGGGTATATTAACATTCTATATTCCTGATGAACAACATAGAGAATGGTTTATTACAGGTTTGTTCTCACACATTCGTTGTCATCCAACACAACATAAGGTCATGTCTCAGCCTAGAGAATTAGATATTGTGATGAAATTAGAAGCATATCCTGTAGGAGATGGAATAGGGGTGGCACATGTTCAGTCACAACTAGTTGTGCTAACGATTTAGTTTTTAGAAATAATGAAAGGAAAGGAAAATCATGAACAAGTTTGGTGTATTACTTGTAAGATAGAAGGCCATCGTAAAGACAATTTCCCAACATTTGTGTATTTTATGGATACATAAGCACCAAACCCATTGATAGGAGGAGTGTGGTATTGTGAAATATGAAATACATGGGGACATCATCTGACTACTTGTCCATTATTGAAGAAGTACCATATTACACCCAGGAATTTGTTCTGTAATTTTTGCAAGTCTATAGGACATTATGAGAAGGATTATTGCACATTTGAATTAATTAGACACTTCAAATGCATACAGAATCCAAGAATAAAATTTCGCAACAGGAGGAGGAGTTCCACAGTGTAATACTCCGAGAGGATTTAATCAAAGTGCATGAAGAGGATTTAGAAGAGGTCGAGGATGAGGAGGATTTGGTAGAGGAGGAAGAGGACGAATCATTTTTTATAACTATAATCAACCAGGACATTTGGTGAGAGAGTGCCTGAATCCTTGCATGACATGCACCTACTGCTGAGAATTGGACCATGCAATTGAATATTGTCCTCAATTGATAGAGAAATGGAAGGTAAGAGGGAACGATCAGAGTAATAATAGTGCAACGATCAGCCCATACTAGAAACAATTACACATGGAGGAGCTAGAATAGGATCGAATGCGACGAAAAAAGGAAATGGGATCGAGCAGCGGATAAGGAAACAATTTGGGCCTACACCAGCGTTTGAACCATAGAAAGAGAAAGAGACATATCATCAAGAGAGAAAGGATATATTAGGGCCAGAATGGATAACATCAACATCAACTGTGCCACCAGTATATGATATGCCATCAATTTATGAACACATTATTCGAGAAAGATCAGTCAAGAAGGTAAACACTTTGAAATATTTTCTAAATATCTATTTAGAATTTATGAGGGATGAGACAACATTGAATATATTGGGTGAGATGATCGATCAATTCACTCAATATAGAGAAGTACCAGTAGTACATGGAGAAGTTAACCAATTATTGTGCAAAAGAGAACAGACAAGGAATTCGGACTGAATGTGCAAATAGGATATTATGACATGGAGAACATCATTTTAGACTTAGGATCTAATTTAAATGTTATTCCAAAGAATATGTGGGAAATGATGGGTAATATGAAGTTAATTTGGTCACCCATTCAATTGATATTGGAAAACCAACATAAAATAGTACCAATTGGAAGATTGTTAGGAGTAATTGTTAACATATATGGAGTGAGAAGTGTAGTTGAATTTGAAGTCATTGAGATCATGGATAACAATCAGTCATATCCATCGTTTCTTGGACTAGATTGGGATTTTGAAAATCAGATGATTATTAACTTGAAGAAGAGGGAACTTATTTTTTAAGTGGGAGACTTAAAGGTCACTGCACCCTTAGACCCTATAGAATAAAGAGGGTATGTGGAACCCGCAAGAAAAGAAATTGATAACCTGTATAATATGACCATGTGGATGGATGATTATTTCAATACTACTGCTAATGGTATTCTTAATTAGAGAAGCATCAACTCTTGTGCATCATATTCGGAAGGACTAGAACATTGGTAGCATAGGATGCACAAAGTATCGACCATAAGACTTGCTTCCATTACTTTCTCTTTGGAATGGAATGGAATGGAGGTATGTGATCCACCAAATTTTATTGGACTAACACCTATAGAATATTTTATCGAAGAATTTGAAATGCAGATACCAGACCAACATAGTCTATTATATTGGGATGTCGCGCTGAAAGTGACTTCGACAAGATTGTTGAAAACACATAAAGAAGGCATAGGAGATTGGAAATATTGTATAAGACTATTGTAGATCATATTTGGAACATAAGGTGGAGAAATGGTGCACAAGTATACAAGTTTAAGTTGTTTTACAGATCATATTACGTAGTGAATTACAACTTGGAGTTGAGTTGCTAAGAAGGAATGGACATACAGGTTTATACATACACTTGATATGACTCCTAAGAATTACTATCTAGAACTAGAGGTAAGTCGAGGGATAATAGATTGGGAGGAAATAACTCGAAATTTCAAGGTAACATATAGTTTCAAAGATGATTCACTTATAGTAGATGCAACTCTGCAAGCTATCAGAAGTAATCTTTTTGCAGTAGAATACTAGATAGAAATAATACCTGTGTGTAGTGCATATAGAGCCTCTGTGATAGTTCATGAAATATTGGAATGTTACAATGTTGCTAGAGAAGACCAAGAGGAAGAATATCCAAGGAATGTGCAAGTACCATAGAGTGAAGGGGAGCATGTAGTAGAAGGTCTAGAGATCTAATATGCTTCATATGTGAAGACATTAAGAGTGCACAAAGTGAATATTGGCACGAAAGAGAACCCTACGTTTGTGAACATTAGATATTATTGGGATGATGGGACTGTTGAAAAGATTGCATATTTACAGTGTGAGTATCAGGATCTATTTCCTACTACCATTTCATATATGAAATGGATTACCGGGGAATTAGGAGAGATGAAGATCCCATTAAAACTGGATGTTAATCCAGTAAGACAAAGACCTTACATATTGAATCTGAAGTACAAGGAGAATTTGAAAGAAGATATATATAGAATGTTAGAAGCTGGTATCATTGATCCCATCATAGATTTGGAGTGGATAAGTCCAATGGTATTTCAAGATAATAAAACATGGGAAATTTGAATTTGTGCATACCTAAGGAAGCTAAATGATGCTTGTTTACATGATCCATTTATGACCTCCTTTATAGATGAAGTGTTGGAGAATGTAGGAGGGAAAGAGGCCTACTCATTCATTAATGTATTTTAAGAGTATCATTAGATCAAAATTTCTCCTGAAGACAGATATAAGATGACATTTGTGACAAAATGGAGAAGCTAAGAGTACACAATGATGTTGTTTTAGATAAACAATGCACCTACTATATTTTCTAGAGTAGTTGTTGCAACCTTTAAGGAATTTATTCATAAGTTTCTTGAAGTGTACTGAGTTGGTTGGAATCTGTTGAGATTATTTAAATATCATATAGAAACTCTTTGGTTGATTCTTGATAGATGTAGACAATATCATATCTCACTAAATCTAAAGAAGTGTATTTTTTGCGCACCTTTTGGGATTTTTTCGGGTCATGTAGTATGGAATCAAGGTTTATTGGTTTATCCTGCAAATATAGTTGTGATTGTTGATTTGACATTGCCTACATGAGTAAGAAAATTGAGAATAATGTTGTGTCATACATGATATTACATGAATTTTATTAAAGGATATGCATAGATTAAATGTTTGATGGAAACATTGTTAAGGAAAGAAGCCAAGTTTCAGTGGAATGAATAATTTCAACATGTTCTGGACACGTTGAAGCACAAGATAGTTACTGTGCCCATTCTAGTATTCCTGGATCAAAATAAAGAGTTTCACGTGCATGTGGATGTCTCATCTATAGCTCTCAGTGTAGTGTTAGCTCAACCAAGAGAAGGATATTTATACCATCTGATTTCATTTTCTAGAAGGAAGATGTCGACTGCCGAGAAGAATTAATCGATGACATAAAATGAAGGTTTAGTAATGGTGTATTCCTTACAAAAATTCAAACATTATTTATTAGGGTCCCACTTTAAGATCTCTACATACCACTATGCATTGAGATACTTAGTGAAAAAGCCAGTGTTTGGGGGGATAATATGCAGATGGTTATTTTTGTTCCAAGAGTATGACTTTTAATTCATTGTGAAGATACATAAATATAATGTAGGGCCATATCATTTATCATGCATACTAATAGTGGAAGACACAGGGAATTTAGATGATAGTTTACCAGATACTAGCAGAGAGACATGATGGGATTGCAAGAGGTCATTATGAAGGAAAGGAAAGAAAATAAGAAGATATTGCACGTAGGGATATGGTGGCCCACCCTCCATAAATATGATAAGGAGTATTATCATAATTGTGATGTTTTCCAGAGAGTAGGAAATACATATAGAAGGAATGATATGCCTTTGAATCCACAAGTCACATTGCAAGTATTCGACAAATGGGTCGTATATATTTTTGGACTGATTAAT
The DNA here is from genome assembly GCA_009831015.1 of Picea engelmannii. NCBI lineage: Eukaryota > Viridiplantae > Streptophyta > Pinopsida > Pinales > Pinaceae > Picea > Picea engelmannii. The sequence goes on along the minus strand of ML779582.1, from coordinate 225,857 downwards.
CCACCTGCAAGACTCTTATGAGCCAGGTACATAATTACTGTGATGGAATACTTGACTAGATGGGTATAGGTAGAACCATTCAAAGACCGCAATGCAGAGACAACTACGTGGTTCTTATTTGAGAACATATTTACAAGGTTTAGGTGTCCAAGACTATTTATGAGCGGTCAGGGAACTCACTTTTTGAGCAAGAAAATTCTAGCATTGACAAAGGAGTTCCATATTCATCATCAAAAGAGCATACCACATCCCCCTCAAGCGAATGGAACAATGAAATCCTTCAATAAGATGCGAGATATTGCATGACAAAGATATGTAATGTAGGATGGGATGACAAGGATTTAATAATTCCTACAACACTATGGGCTTATAGGACTACATGCAAGAAATTGACAGGTTAGACACCCTTTCAATTAGTGTATGGCCAGGAAGCAGTAATTCCTATGAAGTGTATTGTACAAAGTCTTTTAATTTCTACAATGACAAAACTTATGGATTTCGGTGCACTAGAAGAAATACTATCACATTTAATGGTTCTAGAGGAATATCGATTTGTCATAGGGTTCCATCAACAAGTACATAAGGAATTATTGACTCCCAAAAGCGCAACATGGAATCCCTTCCTGCAAATGGGTTGCAATGCCTTATTAGTTATATATATTTAATAATATACTAAATAGGTGGGACCCCTTTAAGTGAATAATGATGAAAGAAGCTTCTTTGATTTGCGCTCATGACTACCTTGCAAAAATGATTCTACAATTTGAGAATAAAATATAGAAACTCGAGCCACTTTCCATGTGAAAATGGATGAAGGATGAATGTGTTGGAAATTTAATTAAAAGAAAAGAAAGGAGGAAAATGTGTTTTTTAATAAACATCTTGGTTTATTCTTGCTACACATATATTTTGACGTGTTATTCAAACTTCAAGCACGAGCCACATGTAGTTATGGTGTATTGCACTTATGGTATACTTGTTATTATTGTGGACAATTGATAAGTTTTATGAAATGAAAATCCTTCACTAGAAAGGAATGTGGGACATGACATGTTTTAGTTCTAAGTGTTGAATATACATATAAGAATTATTTGATTAATGTGATGATACCAATTTTATTTTGGATTGAAACTTTATCTGGAAAACATAGTGGATTATGTGTTGGAAGTTTGGGTGTGCCTGTACTTGGCTGTGGTTGATGGAAATTAATGTCAAAAATGATGTGCAATTAATGCACATCTCTCTTAACCTACATCGAGGTCTACACCTTCACTTTATTTGCATTTGTGTTGGTTTCTTTGGCTGGTGTTGCCTCCATTTTTCTCGGCCTTGGGAAAAATAATGGTGCTTGTTAGTTTTCTGGCATTCTCCTTACAGGTATGTTGGCTCTTACCTCTCCATTCATGAACTGTAGCTCTGCTCCGAATAAAATATTGATGTTGGATCTTATATTTTCTTACAGACTATGTTTTCTTTCTGAAGTTTATAATGGATGAATGTGGGTATTATGGCTATGCAAATTACATTTAAGGGAGGTTTCTTCCTATTGGAATTTAAACGTTTCAAGATGAGAATAATGTTCGGCATTCCATTTTGTTTGAAATATGTAATTGTGTTGTGCCCAGAATGAATGATGCTTATTTCACTATGATTGTTGGCAAATAATTATGGAAAGTAATTTCGGTTTCACTCTTCTCTGGTCAATAAAACTCGAAGGGTTTTCTATGAAATAAAAGAACAGTTGGGTTTTTTTCATCCCATATCCTTTATCCAGTCTTTGGAATACTTGTAGCTCTTTCGAATTATCTTTCCACCATTTGTGAATATATGTGAAACATGAATATTTTCCTTACGACCACCATAGGAGCTCTATGGAAATTCTGTTGTGGAAATAAATGGTTAAATGGTTTTGAAAACCCCTTATTAATGTTTTTCCATTATGTTTTGCCAAACCCCAACTTTTTATCTGATATATGGAAATTAGTAGATTCAAACTCTGGTTTTGGTGTATGTTACAATATTGACTCGACAATGGGAAAGATTGGTTATATGCGTGAAGTCTTGGCTCATTATTTATTTATCTATGGGGGTTTGGTTGATTTTGAAGTTATATGATGTTAAAATCAAACGATAAGCACCAATTTAACATTGCTTGTCGAACCCAGTATGTTTATGAAACAAGTATTGGAGCTGTGATATAAGTATTGTATAATTAAGGGTCGATGGCTTTATGTTTGTGTTTTCAGCCTCCCATGATGGCTTGATGTAGTCTAGTTTTAATTATTTTGAATGATTTTGTTAACAATCTCTTATAAAATGCCTTGTTAATAGGAAATGAATAAAGGGAAATGTAAATGGTAAAATTTGACAGTCTTGATATTTTCATTGGGTTTTGTATTGAACCCTATAAAACTGTTGTGTTTTGGATTTGAATTATTAATAGAAAAAAGTTTTGGAAAATGATGTCGATGTCGATTTTCAATAAATATTATTGCATATGATGGAACAATGATCATTTCATTCCCATTCATTATCTCACTTTCCTCTCATTATATGCCCACCAGCTTCCCAAACACATTTAAAACATCCCCTCTTCTATTACTATGAATTTCATTTTTTTAAGAAAAAAAAATGGATGAAAAAAGAGAAAGGATTAACATAAAAGGAAAGGGACTAGATGACGACTGATGTTGGAAGTTTGGATATGGACACATTTTTTTATTTTTGTAAATAAGTTACATGTGCACTTGTTTGAACAACATTTGTTGGTCACTTCCCATCCATGATACCATTTTCCTCTCATTACAAAGCCTCCCATCTTCCCAATATCCCTATCACTCCTTGTTCAAGTGGCAACTGATTGTTGAGTTTAAAAGTATTGATTGATGTATTTCATGTGCTTCTATTGTGAATGATAGAGCCAACCTTTTGATATTATTTAGGCAGAGTATTGATGCATTGATTGTTAATAGTTTTTCATAACATGAATGATATATTTCTTTAGAATGAGTTTCTTTAGCAGAGGAAGCAATGGAAGAGGTGCTAATAGAGGTGCTAATAGAGGCAGATGAAATAATTGGTAAAGAGGCCATAGAAGGCCATGATTTTCAATTTATTTTGACGTTGATCCGCAAGAATTAAATCAACTTTTCCAAGCTAAGTTTTTTAATCTAGTTGTCCAAGGAATTCTGCAACCTATACCTGAGAGGCCTCATTACCAGTCGTGTCAAAATGTTGTTGGTATCCACATCCCCCTCATGTGTCTATGCATCCAAAAAAACCTACCAATGATGGTTGGAAATAATTTTTTCATCAACTTGTAGTTGATCACCATGGTTGGCCTACTGTGTCATTGACATTACCCCTTGTAACAACCCTAGTAAAATATATGTTTAGGGATTATTAAGTAAAAATTTATTAGGTAATTAATTTTTCTAACATGTTATTAATTAAACAAAGATTGGTATAATGATACTAATTAAATATTTATTAATTAATTAATTGTTATAATTTGACTAATTAATTGATTAATTAATTACATGTTACATTTATTGACATGGGTATTAAATTTAAAAGGGTTAATAAATTTAGTTGTTTAAATTAAAGGATTACATATACGGAGGGAATAAGGAGCATTAATAAACGGATAAGGAACATTAATAATTGGATAAGGGGCATCAACTATGTGGATAAGGTAATGAATGTAGAGATAAGGAAATAAATGAGGAGAAAGGGCAGTGAAGGAGGGATATGAGTGGAGGAGGTTTACGAAAGAAGGGGGATTATCATTCTACTTGTTTTGGGGGGGTCATTTTTTTTTAGGGTTCTCTTGGATTTGCGGAGGGGAGTTGAGTTCTGTAGTCGGGAAGGATTAGTACAGGGGGCACCGGTTTGCTGGAGGTTTTGGGCACGGGGGCCAGGATATCCATATGGTATCCTAGAGCTAGGAAGTTGTCCTAGTTGGCAGGGTGGAAACACGATTTGGGCAGAGTTGGTCCGTGGCTTCAAGCTGGGCAAGGCAACAGCAGGAAGGTTAACAAGACAAGCGGAGGGTTAGCATTAGACCAAGGTATTTTATTTTAATTTACGTATTTGTTTTATGCAATTTAAGGAATATGAAGGGTTACAAGGTGGTTTGTAAGTTATTATGTTCAGTTCAATAATTTTTGGTTATATGTTGATTATGAAGTAAAATAAAATGTTAGGTTAGCATTCCTTAAATTAAATATTTCTTTGGGATTTATATGGCTTTGTGGAGCCGAATCCCTACACATGGTATTAGAGCCCTGGTTCAAAATCTGAAACCAAGGGCCTACCTACCTACCTACTAGGGTTATTAAACAAAATTTCTAAAAAAAAATTTAAAACATAGAAACCCTAAACCCTAATTCACCTAACCATAACACTTTATAAAGAACATAAATTATGATTTTAACAACATACTTTCCAATGTGAATATTTGTTTCTTGATTCATCATTCATGTTTGTGATTGATTCATATTTGAAAATACAAATGTCATTTTTTTTTATATATTTTAATTTTAATTTTTTTAGGATTTCAAACAACATCCCCTATGCAGGGAACCCTGACATTCGCTAAAATTTGGGGGGTGTTTCCACATGTCTCCCAAAAGCACTTCGTGATTCTCGCATCCCAGAAACTTGGTGGAAAATTGCAAAAAGGTTGGAAATTGAGAACTGCTCATTGAGAAGAATGATATAAAGGTTAAAGTAGCATCTACAAGATGACAACCTAGACAAACAACACATAAAAAATCCTGACATTGTCCCAGTTGGTTGTACCTAATGGGAAAAGATAAGCACTGCAGAAGCAAAGAACAAATCTGCTATGAGATAAAATAAAAAAAAATTAAATGAACCTTTCTGAAAAGAAAAAAATGCAAGCGGTATGGACCAGAAGATTTTTCCAAGTTCCAATAGCTAGAATGATAAAATACTACAGGTACTCTTCATTCCTATAGAGAGAAAAAAAATAGCACAAAGATGAACAAGATTTTTTTCCAAAATCATATGGCTAGAACTGCACAACAAGCCCCTTCAAACACACAACTAGTGTACTGAAAGAATGCAAGATACCAGATATATAAAATATGCAGAACAGGAACGAAATGCTAGAAATAATAGAATAACAGTAAAATATCCAACATAATCTTCACAATACACAGAAATGATATACGAAATAGCAACAGAAATAGCACTTGAACAGAAA
>ML779582.1:191618-206561 GCA_009831015.1 Picea engelmannii | reverse complement strand
ATATAGTTGATGCTCCAAGATAGTCTAGCAGAGGAAGGATAGGAATGGAGATGGAAGTAGGTTAGGGAGGAAGGATGAGTAGTAATAGTTGAGAAGGTATGGAGATCTGTCTTGTGGTGGAATTTAATGTTTTCCCTTCAAAAGAAAAAAAAATGTGTATATATGAAGATTCATAATTACGTAACTAAACCACAGTTGTCTAAATAAAAATTGTTGAACTGGATAATAGTAATTAAAGGATTTCTCAAACAATTGATTGTTTTGTTGTCTTTTATAAAAGACTAGTCTTGCTGACTGGATTGGATGCATACATAAATTACTAAAGGATGGTAGTTTTGATTATTAGTACATGCACGAGACTTGCATGTACTAGCTACACATGCGTTTCTTGTACATATACACTAGTATGTATGATTTTTATTGACTTACTTACTGATAATGTCAGTTAATTGTTATGAATATGTGAACTAGGTTTCTTTTCCTTTGTACCATAAGACACCTTAACTTCGAGATGAAGTTTCCTGAAGGGTGGGTGTATGTAACAACCCTAGTAGAATATATGTTTAGGGATTATTAAGTAAAAATTTATTAGGTAATTAATTTTTCTAACATGTTATTAATTAAACAAAGATTGGTATAATGATACTAATTAAATATTTATTAATTAATTAATTGCTATAATTTGATTAATTAATTACCTGTTACATTCATTGACATGGGTATTAAATTTAAAAGGGTTAATAAATTTAATTGTTTAAATTAAAGGATTACATATACGGAGGGGATAAGGAGCATTAATAAATGGATAAGGAACATTAATAATTGGATAAGGGGCATTAACTATGTGGATAAGGTAATGAATGTAGAGATAAGGAAATAAATGAGGAGAAAGGGTGGTGAAGGAGGGATATGAGCGGAGGAGGTTTACGAAAGAAGGGGGATTATCATTCTACTTGTTTTGGGGGGGTCATTTTGTTTTAGGGTTCTCTTGGATTTGCGGAGGGGAGCTGAGTTCTATAGTCGGGAAGGATTAGTATATGGGGCACCGTTTTGCTGGAGGTTTTGGGCACGGGGGCCAGGATATCCATATGGTATCCTGGAGCTAGGAAGTTGTCCTAGTTGGCAGGGTGGAAAGACGGTTTGGGCAGAGTTGGTCTGTGGCTTCAAGCGGGGCAAGGCAACAACAGGAAGGTTAACAAGACAAGCAGAGGGTTAGCATCATACCAAGGTATTTTATTTTGATTTATGTATTTGTTTTATGCAATTTAAGGAATATGAAGGGTTACAAGGTGGTTTGTAAGCTATTATGTTCAGTTCAATAAATTTTGGTTATATGCTGATTATGAAGTAAAATAAAATGTTAGGTTAGCATTCCTTAAATTAAATTTTCTTTGGGATTTATATGTCTTTGTGGAGCCGAATCCCTACACCCCCTTCCCCACCGCCAATAAATCCAACCTCCCAAGCTGATTTTTTGTGTCACCATTATAGTCCTCTCATGCAATCAAAAGGATAAAAGATGGTGTTCCCAAGCCAAATATAGATACAGGAAAAGGAGTGGCCACTCCCTCCAAGTCATCCAAATATTCCTCTGAATTTGTGTCCTCTCGTCTCCATATCAAAGATGAATATTCACACATGATCAATGCAGTCCACCTAGAAGGTTCCCATCAATTGAAGGCTATTGCATAGGATAAATAAAAAATGGGATCCAAAGAGGGAAGTAGTGAAAAGAGGTAAAATGCCTCTCACAACCAATATGGTTTTTAATGTTGATTAATGATATTTTCTTTTAAGGACAGTCTTTTTATTTTGACAGTACTTTGGACAACAAATACGTATTTAGACAAAGTTTTGGAAAACATGGATATAATGTTATTTTTGGATATAGTCATCTTCTATTTTGATGATATTAAAATATTTGATTATTAATATGTGGATGAGAGTTACAAGGAGGATATTTTAATTACAAATTTGGGGTAGTATACTTCATGTTTTGATTATTATTAAATAAATGAAATTTGGAGTGACAAGGGGTGCCACCTATTTAATTATTATTTAAATAGACCCTTTATTATATATTATTAATTATTTGTCTCAACTAATTAGTTAGACTAATTATTCCTAACAAAATAAAGGTAATTGAACTACCATAACTTATTGGAAAAGAATAAAAGCTCAATGAAATGAAGAGATATGGGAAGAGATAATAGAAGGAGAACATATGCTATAACGTTTTCTCTGTACTTGTGAGATGCTTCTATTCTTCTTCAATTCTGAGTGAACTAGAAGGCTTAACCATCTTGACAAAAACATGGTCTTATTGAAGGAAGTAGGATTCAAGACTCAATCATATTTTCCAGCATCTTGCCTTTAAAGGTGTATTATTTATCTTTGGCATTCTGTGTGTTCTTGTTTGTTTATGGATTAAATTTCATGACTGATAAAGAATATTTTGTAGAGTCAAGTGTCAACATTTTATGGAAAGTTGATCCAAATCTTTAGCTTCAATTTTCTTTTGTTTTTAGAGGCTTCTAAATATGACCTTGGTCCCTACCCTTGCAGGGGTTCGTAAAGATAATTCAACTTTGTATCTCAGAATGAAATCAATATAAAATCAGATTTATGATTTCAGTCTCACATGTGCATTATGATGATTTGGTTCATATTTTTCTTTCACCCTGGTCTCTTATCCATGTATACTCTTATGTAATTTCTTTCTTATTTTATTTATTTTGCACAGTTACATATAATATATATAAAACTAGCCTTGGTCCCTTATACTTAATACATGTGGATTAAGTGATTTTTTATTTATTTTAAGGCTATAAACCCCAGGTAACATTCCCAACTATATTTCCTTAGCCTATCAAGATCTGAAAAGGCTTGAGTAAGGCTTCTCATACCTTTTCTTCAACATTTATTTGGAGACCATACTGGGGAGATCTTCCATATCTCTCTAGTTGATTGTATCACAATTGTATTTTATTTTTCTATTTTATTTTATTACTCTTTGATTCATTATTTCCATGATAGTACATGTTACGAGACAACCCAATATTGGAAATGATCTTGATGAGAAAACCAACATTGCATTGAATTTATTCAACACTATTTTAGAGACTGCTAGTACTTGTTCTAAACTTGAACGCTCTTGCGAAGTAATTGAAAGGGACATAAATATTTGTGAATGTTGGGAATATAGGAAAAGGAAGCCCAAAAATAAACAGTAACCTCCAATTTCCTACCACTTTGGTATTTATTTTCATTTCCTCTAATCCTCACATCTCTCGAAGGAGAAGAGGGTTGTCCCCTGAAGCTACCCCTATTTTTGAAATAGGGAGGAAAATTGTCTTATAAACACAAGAAAGCTCTCTTAGGCAAACCTTATCTGATTCTTCCAGTTCATGTTTATCACCCATACTTATCACTTTCACCATGACATCTAGAGGTAGTGGTAGTGGCACCAGAGGGACCTCCTCCTCACAACCTTCTTCTTCATCTATAATTGGTAGTATCTACAATCATCAAGTCCCTATTCAATCCACTATTAATCCTTCTAAAGTCATAAAGAAATATGGACTTTTCCAATTTGAGGAAGATGCTACGACCACCCCATGGAATGTATCTTCTCCTTGAATCTCGCACCAGCCACTCACCCATTACCAAAATTCAAGGATAATTTACCTAGGTTCTCAGGAAATGGTACCTTTAATACAAATGTACACCTGACAGAATTTTCTAATGCTTGTCATAAAACAGGGGCTAACGATAACGACACTTTCATGCATTTATTTGTCAATTATATCGAAGGAAAAGCTACAACAAATTTTTTTGACCTCCCTCCCAAAATCATTTCCACTTGGGAAGAATTGGTTTATTGGTTCAAGTCCACTTATGGATAGCCCAAGAGTCCAGCTAAACAATTAAGGCAATACAATAATATTTCCTATAAGGATTGTGAAACCATTAAATCTTTTAACCTTCGCTTCACCAAATTATATAATCAAACCCCTTAACTAATCTGCCCTCAAAATCGGGTTGCTTTCATGCATTATTATAATGTATTACCTTCCCCTTATCATCATAGATTTGAAGAAAAGACCATTGAAAATATTGGTTCCACCATCCAAACTTTCCTAGAATATGAAGAGAAATTCGAAAGAATGGGTCTCCCTAAAGGAGACTTGGTCAAGCAAACAAACATGCCTACCCTCCTATAACTCGTGCAAGATATGAATAATAGGATGATATCCTATGAGTGAAAATGAAATTCCTCATACTCTTCCCCTGGGGATTATTTTTCTTCCTTAGAGCATTTTAAGGATACTAATGAAAACAAAATCAGCCAAAGGCCATAATTACTCGCATTTCATGTAACTTCTGCGAAGAAAATCATGAGGAGAGTACTTACGAAGTTAAGAAAAATGTTAGGGATAATATCTTTGGAAAAAGGCCCGATACCATGATCATTGTTTTAGATTTGGTTGAACCAGAAGATGTTATGGTAATTAATACCAGAAATAATCTTACACTGCCAAGGGAAAATATGACCTTGCCTGCACTTCATCCACCCCAAGCTCATATTCTCAAATTGTTGATACTCAAGCTGTCAGAACTTCGGATAATCAAGGAGTGTCTTGTCCTCTTCCCTAGTCTAAGTATAATATCCTTAATAAATTGGCTAATATACAAGTCGATGCTACTCTTTTGGACATGGTTTCCATCCTAGAAAAAAAAGAATCATCTTGAAAACTTTATGGAAGGTAAGATTTCTACCATAGGCAATCTATTTGAATATTCAAAGGAAGAGGACTCAACTATAAATAAGATAGGTGTAAATAATTTTAGGAACCTCGTAAAAAACCCTCCCTTTCTATATCTCAATAAAAATCATGGATAACATAGATCATTGTTACCTAATTGATGGCGGGTCCGGTCCAAGTGTAATGTATAAAATTATCATGGAAGAGCTTGGATTATCTCGCACTAACGAAAATTCTATAAGCATGCTCTATTATAACAGTGTCCATCAATCGAATATAGGTGAAATTAAGGAGATAACCTTAGTTTTGTGCACACATCCTGAGAAAAGAACAACCCTCAACATCCAAGTAATTGATATGCCAATGAGTAACTATTCAATTATTTTAGGAGGATAATGGCAAGCCTTAACTGGTTGATACCTTTCACTTTATGGAACACATTTGTCTATCCCTCAGAACAAAAAGAACATTATAGTCCTTAGGGAATGAATAATTTCATTGTATATAGAGAGCATTTCCCAACCTAATGTAAACCATATCGAAGATGATTTGGGAGTGTATTATATCTTTGTTGATGAAGGTGACACTATACTTGAACTAGATGATTTTGATGATGGCATGTGGCACATGCATTTAGATGGCTCATCTTCAAATCAAGGTAATCGAGTCAAAACCATTATATATTCTCCTATAGGTAAAATCCACAGTTTCTCTTACAGGTTGGAATTTTCTTGCACAAACAATATCACCGAGTTTGAGGCCTTACTGTTAGGCATAAAAAATGCATATAACCTTGGTTGTGGCCACCTCACAATATTTTGTGATTTTGAACTTTTTGTGAGTCTAGTACATAAGATTTATTCACCAAGCAATAAGTTACTTTAATTTTATACTCAAGTTTTTTGGATGTTGATTTCAAATATGTTATCATTTAACATCACTCATATTAAGAGGGAACTTAATTCAATGGCTTATAGGTTAGTTTTTTTTTCATCATCGCCCACCCAAAATTTTTAACCTCAAATACTTGATTGTATGTTTCAATATGTATATCATCCTCACATCCCTAATAACATAGAATCATTGAAGGTTTTCTTGAGTGATGAAGGCATTTTATCTTTCATACAAAATGAAACATTTAAGCCCAAAGAAATTATCTCTATTGAAGATGAAAAATTTCATAAAGGCTTGAATCCTCTCGAAAGTTCATTTTCGTCAGGTGATGTAGGAAACAAGGACACACATAAGGAAGATGAGTCAAAAAGGAAATTTGGTGATACCATTTCCTTCAATATTGGGACATACGAATCTCCAAAGATCGTTATATTAGGTGCCCACTGTTCTGATGAAGAACAAAAAAAATTCACATAATTACTTTTTGAATTTCACGACGTTTTTTCCTGGTCATATGGGGATCTTCATAGTTTTTATCATGATCTCATACAACATTCCATTCCTATCAAGGAAGGGGTAAAACTAGTTAGGAAAAAACAAATACCTATTAACCATGTTCTCGAAGCCACTATTAGAAAATAATTGGAAAATCTGTTCAAAGCTAATATAATATTTCCAGTTAAGTATTTTGACTGGGTTCCAAACTTGGTTCCTATTCAAAAAACTATTGGCTAGATTAAATTATGTGTTTATTTATGTGCATTGAATAGAGAAAGTGTCAAAGAAAAATTTCTTCTTCCTAATATGGAAATGATCTTACAATAGGTTGCACGGTCTCAAATAATGTTTTTACTTGATAATTTTTCTGGGTATAATCAAATCAAGGTAAAAATGAGTGATATGTATAAAACCACATTTACCACATGTTGGGGAACATTTTCTTATGAACACATGCCTTTTTTCCTATCTAATGCAGGTGCCACCTTTCAAATAGATATGTAGAGAGATTTTGACGATCTAATCGGTAAGATTATCCCAGTTTATCTTGGTGATTCGATTGTTTATTCTAAAAGTTCGTTGGATCATTCTGTTCATATTAGAAAAGTTCTCATGTGTTGCAAAAAAATTGGCATTTCTTTAAATCATTCCAAATATATTTTTGGTGTCACGAAGGGAAATCTCCTGAGTCATATTATTTCTGATTCAGGGATAAGCATATATCCTGATAGGATTACTTCCATTCTAAACCTCCCTGGCCCCACCTCTAAGAAATAAGTTCAATATTTCATGGGAATTATTAATTTCATCCGTAGATTTGTTCATGATTTTTCTTCCATGGTTAAACCAATCCATAATCTTTTGAAGTAGGATCATTCTTTTTCTTGGATAGATGATGTCGATAATTCTTTCCTTAGGATTAAGAAAGAAATTAGCTCCACAACGGTTCTGGTGAAACCATATTTTGAGAAATATTTTATCATATATACCAATTCCACCGAGGAAGCAATTTATGCTATCCTCCCTCAAAGTGATGACCAAAACAATGAAAAACTTGTAGCTTACATGAGTCAAAGTTTATTATATAATGAGGTATAATATTCTTATATTGAGAAACATGTTTTTTCTCTTGTCAAGGCTATAGAAAAATTTCACCATTTCATTTTGGCAAAACATACACAGGTAAAATTCCCTTTACCTGCTGTCAAGTTTCTGCTTTCACATACTTATATTTCAGTAAAAAATGCACATTGGCTTGCCAAAATTCAGGAGCATGATTTGACGATTATGACTTCAAAGACAATCAAGGGATGAGACCTAGCCCTTCACTTAGATTAACACCTTGAACCAAGAAAAGAACTTGATGAACAAGATAATCCCCTTTCAACGCTATTTTATATTGAAAATCATAAACTCTCTCTATTTAAGTATCCTTGGTATAAAAATATGGTGTATTATTTGCAGTATCAAAGGTGTCCTGATGGGTTGGATCCTAACCAGAGGAGGAGAATCTGCCTTGAAGCTTCCAAGTAATATCATTTTAGGAGACTTTTTGTTTAGGAGTTCTACTAATGGTTTGTTAATTCGATGTGTAAACGATGAAGAAGGACATATGTTATTACTCGAAATCCATGGATCATCAACTTCTGTCATTCACATGAGTGGCCATTTTTCTTCTAAGGCTACTTCTTTTAAGATCACAAGAAATGGTTGCTACTAGCCTTTGATATTTCATGACTAATATAAATTTGCAATATCCTTTGATAAGTGCCAAAAATGCGTTGGGAAGGAATGTCTTTCTTCCATGCCTTTACATGATGTCCTCCTGGATTTCCCTTTTTCTAAGTGGGGTCTAGACTTTATTGGTCCTATCAACCCTCCAGCTTCTGCATGTCATATCTTTATTTTGACATCTACTGATTACTTTACTAAGTGGACCGAGTATGTTCCTCTTAGACACACATAGGATGAGCATGTAGTTTCTTTCCTAGAATCTAATATCTTTTCCATATTGAGAATCCCATTAGACATCATTATCGAGAATGGCCCATCCTTCATGTATGTGAAATTGACCCAATTTCTAGCTAAATTAGGTGTCAAACATTTTACTTCATCTACTTATTACCCTCAAGGAAATGAGAAAGAATATTCCACTAACAAGAATCTGGTTAGGATCATAAAGAGAATCATAGAATACAAATCTCGCCAGTCGCACACACTTCTCACTTATTCTCTCTGGGAAAATAGTACAACCACCAAATCAAGTATGGGATTTACTCTCTTTCAGCTCGTATATGTCCAAGAGGATATTCTGCCTATTGAAATGGAGCTTTCCTCCTTGCAAATGATGTTATAGACTGAATAATTAAATTCTTCTAATGTTCCCCAAAGGATAAATGCATTGTTAGCCCTAGAAGAACAAAGAAACTTTTCCATGGAGAACCTAAAAAGATGGAAGAAAACAATGAAAAAGTATTTTAACAAGCAAGAAAAGGTTGTTGAATTCAAGATTGATGACAAATTATTACTATGGGAATCAGCCCATGCTGAAAGAGGGAGACATTCTAAATTCCAAAAATTATGGCTAGGTCATTTGAAAATCGCTTTTATCCTTGGAACAAACTCATAACTTCTAAAGGATTTGGAAGAGCGGTTGTTTTCATACAGTACTAATGGTTCCCACTTGAAACAATATGTGGAACCAGCTTGATTTTTAATGTTTTGTGTAAACAAGATTGTTGTATATACTCTTTGTCTTACTATTTTTTTTTTTTACTTTGGTTTTTTGAGTTTTTATTTCTGCTATTGTTTCTTGTAATAATTAGAAATAAATTCTAGATCATTTTTTCCATAACAATGTCATTATGTAATTATTGTTGATCGATGAAAATAAAATACACACAGCTTTCATGATGTCCTATTTTTGAGACACCACTGAAAGAGATTTATGATTTCAATAATGTTGTAGTTTAGTTGGTTTTGTCTTCTTCCTTCTTTATGCTATCCCTTTCTTCCCTCCATCCTGCGATTTGGGAGAATATCAGAAGAATTCTCCTTGAAAGTCTAAAAAGAATTATCAGTTCTGAATCTTTGCACATACAATACCAACTCCCCTCATACATCTCACTTTCCAAAACTTATTCCTTGAAGTCCTGTCTCATTATTTTCCTTAAACCATCTTTTTTTCCCCTGTTGCACAACTATTCTTTTCAACATTTTTTGATCACCTACTTCTATTGGTCTGTGAAACCAAACATTTTGAGTTCTAAATTTGTTGAGAACATATTTCCTTGTGGATTCATCAATTTTTTTATGCCCAAAAGTGCAACATGGAATCCCTTCCTGCAAATGGGTTGCAATGCCTTATTACTTATATATATTTAATAATATACTAAATAGGTGGGACCCCTTTATGTGAATAATGATGAAAGATGCTTCTTTGATTTGTGATCATAAATACCTTGCAAAAATTATTCTACAGTTTGAGAATAAAATCCAAAAAATCGAGTCACTTTCCATGTGAAATGGATGAAGGATGAATTTGTTGGAAATTTAATTTAAAGAAAAGAAAGGAGGAAAATGTTTGTTTTAATAAAAATCTTGGTTTATTCTTGCTACACATATATTTTGACATGTTATTCAAACTTCAAGCATGAACCACATGTAGTTATGGTGTATTGCACTATGGTATATGTTGGGATCTAAAGATGTCCTAAAAACAACCTTAGTCTGATATGAATTTTATCACCCGAGGATTTGTCTTTTCTCTCAAGATTGTTAGCAAAATCTATGCAGATAAGTTGTAGAGGTTTAAATCATGTAGATAATTCGTTTACAATAAATCTGGATTCATCTAAATTACTGTAATTGTCAAGCTCTTCAAACACTAACTACAAAATCCGAAACTAATAACTCAATCAATAGGAAATATATTATGAGAAATAACACACCATGAAAAGAAACATCAATTAATTACCGAACTCATTCATCTAACCAGGAAACAACAATTTAATCTACAAAAACTCTAATGAATGAATCTCTCAAAGAACAATGATTAATTAATCTATTGAAAGGAACAATGATCTATTGAGATTTAAGAAGGAACAACAAATGGAAACTTAATGAAAAGAATCAACAAGCAATAAATTGATAGCAATTGGTAATGGAACAACAATCGATAATTTCCAAATAGAATATATACCCTCTGTGAACGGAATTACACAATCAATTCACAATAGAAATCACACAGTAATGAATCTATTCTAACTGTTGAAGGAAATATCAATCCACACAATTACCACATAATCGATAAAAATACAAATAAGGTAGTAGTTCCTGTCAACTGGGCCCACGGTCTTCAGAAGATATTGTTATGAAAAACTCAGTATGCGAAAATGGTCAAAATGCTTGAAAATTTCATTAATTCCATAATTAATAAGTCATTTACAACTGGGTTGTTGTACAAAGTATCAAAAATTAGTGTAACGTTCCCCCAGCCACCTGCAAGTCAGGGGACACCACTCCAGAGAAACCACTCATGATCTGACACCAGTCGGTAACATTCCTAGCCTTAATAGGCCGGACCATGCTACTCTAGGGAATGATTTTGTTCCCTTACTGTGGAACATACGGTAACATACCCAGTAGTCAACTGAGCTATGCCACATAAATTTACTCTTTAAACTACATACAGCTAAAACATATACATACAACACTCTTGTGGAAGCTTTACATATAAATATAAACAAGCAATTAATTTTTGTAGCATACGACTTTTATACTGAAATAACAATAACTATAGATATGCAGCATTTACAGGGAATTACCCAAAAACATACAGGGAATTATAATCACATATATGATAAACCGTAACACAGGCATGTAAATAACAAAGAAGCATATCATTTAATCATACAATTGGTACTTATCTTATGAAGATTGTCACCAACTACGTACAGACCATCCATGAACCTCCCAGCCTTATAATACATTGTTCATCACTCTCAACAGTGAGTCACCCCCAAGCTGGGACTGAAATCCACCCAGGGTAAAGGGTTCCTATCCAAGAGTCTTTGATATTGGCACTGCTCCAGGCATCAAATTTATATAGAAATGAATATGTCTCCTTGGGGGTATTCTAGGTACCGCCTTGAACACATCTTCAAAATATTCCAAGACTTCATAATCTTCCAAATTTGGCACCTTATCTCTAGGTGTCTCTGCCAAATGAGCTGCAATATTTGACATCCTTTTCTGTAACATTTCTTCAGATACAATGCTGAAATTTCTCTAATGGTTACTTCCCTGGGAATTCCATGTACCTTCCTTAGTTTCCCTTCCTCATCCATGCAAGTAAATTCTTTTTTGTGACATTCTAAGAGAGTGTGATGTTGGTCCAACCAATCCATCCCAATTAGACAATAATAGGAACCTAAAGGCAAGATGTTTAAATCTACCTTGGTGTTTAGTCCATTCATGTCTATGAGGCATGACTTAACCATCTCATTAACTTTTCTTATGGATCCTATAGTCAGTTGCACCAACCAGGATTTCCCATGCTTGCTTATTGGCAATTGCAAACTTTCCACCATCGTAGGGTCTATATAACTATGAATATCTCCTGAATCAATTAAAATAGCAATGGTATGGATGTTGATCATACCTTCCACTTCAATCATGTGGGACTGATACTCTTCTTTCTTTTTTTCCAAGGCTACATAAATCCTTGGTACATATCTTCCCATGTCCTCCACTATTTTAGCTTGTTGTACATTGTGAACAACCCTACCATTTTCACCTCTGTGAGGACAATCTCTGAACCAAAGGTCCCCTTTACAACCCAAACATTGCATAGGTGGTTTCCTTGGCCCTTTAATCCCTATGCCAATCATTCTAGGTTCTTTAGGTGTTTTCTGTCCTTGTGGATTATTTCTAAAGAATGGTGGCTTAGCTCCCTTCTTCCTCCGATCCATCTTAAATTTCTTATTGTCTTCCCAAGCCTTTTGGAAAGCTGTCCTTTCTTTCAGTTGATCATATAGGCATTTATCTCTCCTTATGGTCTCTTCTAAAGTCTTGGGATCATCATACTGTATTTTGTCACTGGTGAATGATGGAAATCCACTTAAATACCTTTGAATTTTGACTGTCTCATCCTTGATGAAAGAAACATACTTCAGCAGTTCTAGAAACATTTTGTCATATTCATCTATGGTCATACTTCCAATATTGAGTTCAAAGAACTCTTTCATTTTCTTATCATAGTGTCTCTTAGTCAAGTAATTCTTCTCAAAATACTTCTTGAATTCCCTCCAAGTAACACTTTTCTCTACAATGTGTTGCACCTGCACAAGTTGATCCCACCACATGGAGGCCTTTCCTTTGAGTTGATAGATAGTGATTCTACCTTCTGCATGAGAAGAATAATTATGTAATTGAAAATACTTTCTCATGCCTAGCAACCATGTTTCTGCATCTTCATCCTTCTTGTTCTCACCATCAAATGTAGGAGGTTTCATTTTGTTCATTTCTCCTTGTAGCTCATCCACCCCAGATCTCTTATACCTTCTAATAGGGAATAGACTCGAGCTATAGCCTGCTCTCTTATTGTAATGCCTTTGGGAATGATGGTGATGTCTACTAGCACTTTTTTATTTTATTTTCTCCTCTGAAGGCTTGTGACTCCCAGATTTACTTGAGCCATTCTCCTTAACCAATTTCTTTTCTATTCTATTCAAACCCTCCAATAGCTTCATGTTGAAGTCATCCTACTACTCTTTGGCTTTCATAAGCCTTTCATTATCATCTTTATGGATTTGGACATCCTTCTGCAAATTCTTAATGTTCTCAGCCATATTCATATTTTCATTCCTTTCTTCTCCATGTCCATTGGAGTTCGTTCCTTCAATGCCCAAATGGACATCCACCCCTCTGCTCTCATATTACTGACTGTAATTCCCCTGTGCTTCTTCCATTCCTATGGACTCCGCACTGGTATGATATGATCACATTGTTAATTCTGCAAAAT
This sequence comes from Picea engelmannii, assembly GCA_009831015.1. Taxonomy (NCBI): domain Eukaryota; kingdom Viridiplantae; phylum Streptophyta; class Pinopsida; order Pinales; family Pinaceae; genus Picea; species Picea engelmannii. The sequence continues at coordinate 193,379 of ML779582.1, read as the reverse complement.
GTCCAACCATCAAAACTTATCAGGCTAACAATTCAACAATTCATGATAATATGCACCATTTTGGTTCAATATACACATCATAATTATCTCTCCCGATTTCCTTGTGTTATCACCATGAAAATTCTAGATAAGACCCAAGTCTCGAAAACACAATGTGTAGTGCCTTCAGAGATACACTTTTGAAATAAGGTGGTTTTCCGAAACCACTTTCACCAAGACTCGGTATCACGTGTCTCAACATGTCAAATCCACCACTCGTGGAGCAGGCGACGGCTAGTTAGATCACCCTACTTCACTTGTTCGGTACTTCACAACCATGTGACATCAGCTGAATATCGCCATGTAATGAACTCAAAAGCTAATAATTTGAAATGGATTAGCCAAGCATGGCAACCCAACACTCTTGTACGTAATCCTTCTGCGCTTTATAAATGGAATTCTATAATTACTAATCCTCAAGTATGACGGTATCTACGTATCCATAACCGAAGTAATCTCTAAACTAATCGACTTTACACTCTCTGTAAAAGAATTTCGGTATCCACAACCTGAGATACATGGACAAGGATAAATTGAGTGAGACTGGTTATTCGGGCAACATGCTATACTTTCCTACGAATAAGGAGGAAAGGGTCCTTGTGCACATTCTAGCAACTAAGTTACACATAGAGCCATCTATATACTCATGGTTGGAAGTCAGGTTGAATCCCACTATGAAGTATTTAGTCATCAACATGCCAGACACTAAGAAGAAAAGGAGAAAGCGACAGAAGAAGGAGGAATCTATGGCTGAAGCGGTCGAAAGTGTTGGAGAGAATCAACTGATCTGGTTAGATTCTTCTTTAAAGGAAGAGATCACTAAGCTTAAGTGAGTCTTCAACTAAAATTAAGCATGTTTGAGAGAATTTTTGAATAGTCGGTAGTGGAGGTAAGGAGCACCAGAGATGATAGGCCTATTCTTAAATGGCCCTTTTCACAACAGGCTAACTGTTGTCATCCCCCTTTTGTAATTTTGTGATTAATACGATTATATAAATACAGTGTTATATTTTTAAGGTAAATGAAAAAGCAGTCTCTTTTTAATTTTCAAAGAAAAATCACTTTAGATCTGAAGCATGGACTAGATCTATAATAGGCAGTGACAGTAGAAGATCACAAATAAAATATATCAGATCTTAAAACCATAAAAGCAGACCCAGAAGATATAGTAACAACAAATTAGATAAGGCTTATTCAATGTCAAAGTAAACTCAGACTGTATGCAATAAACAGGTTTAGATCATAGACATTGATAACAGTTCTATAGAAGCAACTGTAGATTTATAATTCAGACAGTAATAGAAGCAGAATAGAACTCAAATCATATACTAGAAATCAGACCTTCCACAATGATAAATAACTCCTTCTAAAACAACAACAGATCTATAGATCTAGTTCTGAAACAAGACAAATAATACAGAGCTACTTCTATATGACTGTGCTCAAACAACAAACAATTCAGATTTGAACTTTAAGGGTAAGAGGTAAGGAATACATACCTGGTACCTGCCTTACCTTAGAGAAAGGAACAAAACCACAGTAGATATTAATCCTGAATGCTATGCTCAGTTAAAGGTTTAGTTCATGGATCAATAGCTGATCTTATTATGCCAAAGAAGAGAAGGAATTTTCATGCCACCGTTTAGGGTTACTAGAACCAAAACAAGACTTCAAACCCTATGAAAAAACTCCACGGCTGAGAATGGTAAGTCAAGCACGGTT
>ML779582.1:154773-190276 GCA_009831015.1 Picea engelmannii | reverse complement strand
TCTTTAAATGCTTGGTCCCAGACCAATACTTCCATGCCCCAGGCATGGTTACCCTGGCTGCAGTCCAGGGGCCCTAGAGATATCTAGGGTCTTCAAATATCTTGGTCCCAGACCAAGAACCCAATGCCCCAGGCATGGGTACCCTGGATCCAGTCCAGGGGCCCTAGACAGATCTAGGGACTTCAAATGCTTGGTCCCAGACCAAGACTCCCATGCCCCAGGCATGGTTACCCTGGATCTAGTCCAGGGGCCCTAGACATTTGTCTAGGGTCTTTGTCAAATGGGTCCCAGACCACATACCCCAGGAGTGCACTGGCGGCCCTAGACCTTGTCTAGGGTCTTAGCCCTCCTCAAGGAGAATGGCTCTCGCTACTGCATGTAAATTTAACATACAGAAACGAATTTTAGATTGTTTTATTACAATTTCTATCTGGTGGTGTTATGAATATTGTTTTGTTTTATAATAAGTTTTTCTTGTAATCTTATATTTCATTTTCATCTGTCTGGATCGGAGGAAAATAAAACTCATAAATGTTTTTAATTAATGCTTCGATGTGATTGTGTGTTTCTTTTTCTTCTATTATTATAAAAATTAAACTCAGACTCATCGCCTTCCAAACGACTTCTTGCGCACTAAACTTCGACCTGTTCATTTATATTTATCGTGCATAGAAATATCACAAGGTAAAATTATTTTTCATGCACCTATATCTACTATGCATTTCTTCTTCGCCACGCCAACAACTTGTGCACACTACTTTTGCGTTGTGCGCCAATATCCACTACGCACAGTTTTGGTACCATGCACCGATATTCCACATGCATTTCTCCCTATGCATTGCACCATGTAAAATTTCAACATATTCCATTGCACACAATTATCTGTGTGCACTATTGAATACACTATCGCAAGACAACTTATACTCATACTTATGCACGTAGCAAAAAAACTCCTCCGTGTTAAGCAATACTTGCGCACCCCATGTGCACATTACTATGTTTGTGCTCACTGCGCAAGGCTAAATTCAGCGTGTGCATCTGCACATAATAATATTCTGCACGACACCACAATTTACCGTGCACATTGGCATGCCAACGTTTTCCCACACAGTGCCAAAATTTACCACGCGCACCAGCACGCCAACCTTTTCCATGGATAGTATGTGACTCAAATTTTGGTCACTTTGAAGTTACTCTTCTGTGAATATTCGCTTCAACGGAACCCCTATGGCCCATCCAAGCTCAGTGTTGAACTAAATCTCTAATAGAAATTTGTAACATTCCCCCAGCCACCCATAGGTCGGGGGACGCCACTCCAGAGAAACCTCTCATGCTATTACACCAGTCGGTAACATCCCAGCCTTAACAGGCCGGACCATGTTACTCTAGGGAACACTTTTTTTCCCTTTCTGCGGAGCATATGGTAACATACCTAGTAGTCAACTGAGCTATGCCACATAAATTTACTCTTTAAACTGCATGCAACTAAAACATATACATACAACACTCTTGCGGAATATTTACATATAAACATAAAAAAACAATCACTTTCTGTAATATACGACTTTTATATTGAAATAACAATAACTACATATATGCAACATTTATAGGGAGTTACCCATAAACATACAGGCAATTATAATCACATATATGATCAACCGTAACATATGCATGTAAATAAAAAAGCAACATATCATTTTATCATTCCATTGGTACTTATCTTAGAAATATTATCACCAACTGCGTACAGACCATCCATGAACCTCCCAGCCTTAGAATACACTATTCATCACTCTCAACAGTGAGTCACCCCCAAGCTGGGACTAAACTCCACCCAGGGAAAAGGGTTCCTAACCAGGCTAAGGCTCATGGACAATAGGAAATACTCTGTCTTAGGTGCTCACTCAACTAACAACCTACAACCTGTCATTCCCCACATGCCTTTCCCACCCAAGGAAGTGTGCCCCTTCTCTTCTCAATAGTCCCTTGGCTGCCCCACTTCCCTTCCAGGGCTTCAGCAACAGGTCGAACCAGAAGTCTCAGAGAATTGTAGCTACAGTTTAACACCTTCAGGAATCAATCCCCAACAATTCTCTCTCTCGAAGAATTGCTCACGGGCCTGACAACCCACTTCTTCAATCCCGCTCCAAGCTAACCAGGTACACCAATCGAAAAAGGCTATGGGAACAAGCTCAAAAATGGTGAAATGGTTGTCTCAAGGATAATGGAGTATGTGAATGAAAATGGTCATGGAATCATTGACTGGATAACAGAGTGTGGGAAGTAATCACTATGAAATTCATCATGAAATTGATGGTGAGAATGATGGTCAAGTTGCTTGTAAGAAATCCCATGAAAAGTGACCAAATGAGCTAAGTCCCCCACAATATGAATGCATGTCCCCAACTTGACACTTGTCATATCGGAAGTTACTTTGGTCCACTTGTCCCCAACTTTAGAAATTAGGATAAAATAATTATCCATACTTTAATATTTAGGAAATATTAATAAAATATTCCCTTGACTTTTGTCCCTCCCTTTCCCTAACTAGTGAAGTTCAGTCCCCCATATCTTTTATCCTAGTTGGTCTGCGTGCAACGATGTATTTTATATTAATCATGAGTCATGGAAAAATTAGGTGCATTGGCCTTTGACATCTAGGCGTTCCATCATAATACCAAAACATAAGCATCCCAACAGGTGGGAAGGCCCCCTCAAGAGTTAATGAGGTATGGGGAAGACTGCCCATCGGTGAGGCTTCTGGACCTGACCACGGACTAGGAGATTCACACCACAGACAATATTGCTGAGGGAGGCAAGAAAGGAAGAGTGGTGGACAGAGGGAGACCTATGTAGTAAATGTAGAGATGAGAGAGGAAACTCTCTGGTTCGAGGAAAGACTGAAAGAGGAAACAGTGAGTTTTGATCACAGAAAATAGAGATTGAACCAAGAGAAGGAGAGTAACCTTCGTCCCCACCTTTTGTTTAGCTGGAAGTAAGAGATTGAATCTCTAAGTATCATGGCTTAAGCTCGGGGGTGGCTAGTGATAAATCCATTGGGAGTGACTGAGCCTATGGTTGGGTGGAAACGAGCACCCCTTTCAGCAGTCGCATCACACTCTATGGTTTTGATAAGTGTTTTCTTGCCTTATGTTTTTGAATTGTAAATAATGGATCCATGTGAGTATTTACATGTCTATAAAGGTTTTTTTCTCTGTATTAAATGGTTAAGTTATGAATATGCATTTGTTTCCTTGAGAACCTATAATTTTTCTTGGATTTCCATATGCCCCAGTTTAATCACTCGAAGGAGCTTTCCCTAGGAATTTACATCGTCGTTCCATAGTCAGAGAAATCCTTTGGGCATATTTACCGATTTGGTAACCTCATAAGTTACCTTTCCTTGATTCAAAGCTCAAATCTCTGCGAGTTGGGAAGGTGTTCCCTTCATACCAGTAGTATAGGAGACTCTGAACTTGCGCTTATTTCCTTAACCAGAAACCCAACTAAGATCGAGGATCATAGCCCTATAGTTTTATGAAGATCCACGTGACTTGGATCTAAGAACTTTGAAGGTCAAGGATCCAAGATGTCAAGTTGTATAGAGGTCAAGTTAAACCCCACAATTGATATGCATCATCGATCTATGAAAGGATATCGAGGGTGGGAAAATCACTGTGGAGCACGAAGGTTAAAATAATAGACGTGCTAGTTCGTAGCCCACAATTCACCCTTGTTGTTAATATCGACTGGCTGGAGGATCAACGATCCCGATTAGACTAGAATCAAGAAATCACTTTCCAGATTGCAGAAGTCAAACTCCCTGGTAAAGAACCCGCATGTTGGGACCCTACAATTCCTGTGAACCGTCGATCGTCATTGACCTTCGATCTAAGTTTGAAGCGATCCATGAAATGCAATGAGTGCATGGGATGGAGAAAACCTTCAAAGAGATCAAGCTAAGAAGAGATAATTATTTAAGGAGCATAGACAAAATCCAGGAGACAGACTCGTAGGAGGAGCAAGGATTGAATCCTTTGAGCACTTATAAACCTTCTAAGTCAGAGTAAGTCAGAAGCCTAGGAGGAGGAGCGATAGAGATCGTTGGATCACATCGCAGAGGCTCCATAGTCATCTGATCTAAACAAGGAAGATGAAACTTAGTACCCTGCACATGAAGGAGAAGAGGACTTACTAAAGTTCTGAAGTCACGAATTAGTTTGGGATCATCCATCGTCAAGAGGGACACGTGGCGATGGATCATGAACTACGGAGAAATTTGTTCGAGGGTTTTCGGTTAAAAGTTGAAATTCCTAAACCCCGAAAACCCGAAGTGAATCTAGACCGCTTGATCTAGAGGGACACATGGCGATAGATCATGGACTCCAAAAAAATCTGTTCGAGAGGAGGCTAGTTTGAGACTTGAGATTTTTGAAGCCTAGAGAGCCGGAAGTCCGAAGTAAATCTCACCCATCTTAACAGTTGGAGTGAATCTGAATCATCAGATTGCCTGAAGTAAATATCAAATGTCGCATCACCCGAAGTGGATTTGGTTCATCGAAGTTCAGTAGAGACATGGCATAGATCTGTGAGCTCCAGGTAAAGTCCCGAAGTAATTCCTAGCCATCAGGTCCAGAGGGACACGTGGCGACAGATCATAGACTTTGGAGAATTCACCTCGAGAGTTGAAACTCTTGAAGCCCAAAACACCGAAGAGCCGAAGAACTGAAGTACCAAAATAGATCTGGACCGTCAGATCCAGAGGACAGGTGACCTAAATCTGTGGATTCTGGAAAACACCTGAAGTAGATTTGAATCGTCAGATTTGGAGAACACATGGTGAAAATCCGTGAACTCTGGGTAAAGTCCCGAAGTGATTCATACCCATCAAATTCAGAGGACAAGTGTCACAAATTTGTGAGTTTTGGGTGAAGACCTGAATTAATCCTTGACCATCAAATCAGGAGGACACATGTTAGTGTATTGTAGCCTTCAGATAAAATTCATTGGGGAAAAGGTTTGAGATTTGAGATCTCAGAAGTCCGAAACCCAAAGGAGATCTCTACCATCAATCGAGAAGAAGGTTAGAGGACCATTGATTTGGGTTAAATGGTCAAAAAAACGATGTGGAAGAAAGACCATTGATCGAGCTGGATAGGTGTCTTCATATCGTCATCTTCAAAAATTTTAAGTATGGAAGAAGCAAGGTTTGAGATTTCAAAAACCCGAAGTCCAGAATTGCGAAGAGATCATAGTCATTGATCTATGAGGAATAGATCTGGTTCATATATTTGAGAGGCACAGATATGAACCATTGATTTAGATAGTATGATGAATATCGTGAGATTGATGATCCTGTATAATTGGGGGGACAGGAGTTGCATGAAGTTTAAAATCTCAAGGGTCGGTCGCAATTCAAACTGTGGTTTCGTTAGGAGGAGACGTGGAGACTTGAGGAAGATTGTGGGCCCAAAATTAGTTTGACCCTAGACCTCTTGTGGCCACACTCACAATCACGTGGTCATCGCCAAGGTCACATCCAAGGAGAGGCCAATAGAAAAGGGGCTAACACCAACTCCGAGTCTTCGCTGAAGAACGAAGGAGAAGGTCATGGGTATCATAAGTCCTGTGACAGAGGTTGAAAGGGCCTGTTTCTGATTTAGAGGTGAGACTATCATGGTCTCAAAGTCTCATTTGATTTAGACTCAGAGAATATTGACGGGAGGCTCGGGCTGAGTCTTAGACTCTCCAAATTAGAACTTGTAGAGAGAAAGAGGATTTGTTCCTGTAAGGAGGACAAATTTTTTATTTATATTTAGCCTCATCGTGGGTGTGTTACAAATTGGTATCAGAGCATGGTTACAACACTTGGTCTTCTTGGACTCATGGAAGAGTCACTTAAAAACTCTATTTGGAGTACTTTTAAAAGAATGACACTCTACCTTACCTCTTTCTTAAAAAGTATGATTAAAAATCTTATTAAAGAAAAGAATGAAACTTTCTACTGAGTGTATCCATTTAATAAATTGAACCATGTATTTTTCATGAAGTAATAAATTGTTATTTAACAAAAAGTGTTTTTTTCAACACTTGAGCAGTCAGTAAATCACGGGAAAAAAAAACTCAAAGACTAAAGGATTGTGACTTTTCATGAAGTGGGGGATGGCTCCCATAATAGAGATGAAGAATCTGACAAAAGGAGAGAGGTGGAAACCCCTCCAGATCTGGTTGAAACTGTAAGGAGCCTCAGGGGTGAGTTATAGAATTTCAAGGCTGACAATGAGAGATTGATAAAGGAGCAAGAGAAACAAACATAAATTAACATAGTCTTTCTACAGATCTTATTTGACATACAGAGGAAACTGTAGCATGAACCCGCACCCAGTTATATGGACCGATGACACAAGAACAAAAGTCAGAGTCCACCTGAGATCCAAAAACATGAATTCATAAGTGACCCCACTAAGAGAAGTACTGAAACAAAGGTCCAACCTGGAGGCAGGGGAAACTCATCGGGAGAGTCCTATGGAAAGGAAGCTGACAACTCTGAAGGATCTTCTAGTAGCAGGTCCAACTCTCATTCTCAAAGGAAATGAAAGAAGCATAAACATTCCAAAACCCATGGTCCTAAAGATTTCAAGAAAGCCAAACCACCCTCTTTCGATGGAGATATTAAGAAGGAAGAAGAGGCAGAAGCTTGGCTGCTTGGTTTAAAGAAGTATTTCAGAGTCCATGACTACTCTAAAAACTTTAAGGCTCAAATAGCCATATTCAACCTGAATGGAAAGGCTTCCATATGGTGGGAAGACCTTAGGAATGCGAAAGGAGTCCATAAGAAGGACTTGTCATGGAAACAATTTGAGAAATACTTTAGGAAGCAGTATCTGTCAGAAAAATGCATGGATGGGAAAACTAAGGAATTCTATGAGCTCAGGCTGGGGAAGCTCGCCATAGATGAATTTGTCAATAAATTCCTTGAACTACTGAGGTATGTACCCTACTTAAAATATGAAAAAGAAAAAATTCAGTGGTTCATTAGTGGGTTACCTCAGACCTACTGGGATAGGATTGAGTTCGACGAGCCAAAGAACTTAGAAGAAACTATCTGGAAGGGGATGTACTATTATGAATAGCTTGGGAGTAAGACAAGACCCCACGAAGACTAGAAGAAGAGGAGTACTTTGGGATTCCAGAAGAAGGGGTTTAAATCCTCAATATTTAAGAACTATGAAAAACATTCTAGAAGGATCCTTCCTACTAGAAGTATATATCAGCAAAATTTCTCCTCTCAAAGTGGAAATAAACCTTTTAAGATAGTCCCAGCAAAGACTGATAACCTAAAGAAGGAACCCTTAAAATGTTGGGGTTGTGGAGAGGATCATAAATAAAGGGACTTCCCACACCGACAACGGAACAGTAAGAGAATCTACAATATCCAAGAATCTACCACCATCAATGATGTGGCTAGGAGCATGCCACAAATCTATGCAACCTTGGACAATAATCAAGATGACCACCAAGCTTCAGTAGTGGAGCTGGAAGGTATGATTGCCAACCAACTAGTTTCTATTTTAATTGACCAAGGTTCTAATTTGAGTTATGTGGCCCCTCAGACTGTTGATAAGTGTAAATTGCAACCAATTAGACATGTTAAGCCATGGCCAGTGCAATTATCCACTGGGACCAAAATAAAAGTGGAAAAGGTCATACGATCCTATCAACTCATCATGGGTGGAATTCCCACTCAAGCGAACCTTAACATACTTCCCCTGGGATCCTATGACTTGTTGATTTCTATGGATTGGTTGCATGCTTACAAAACTAAATTGGACTATTATTATAAAACTTTATAATGTGTAAATGAAGAACGGAGAATGACAACCCTCCAAGGGATTCAGAAGCCTGTCTCAGTGAGGAAAATATCATCCCTTCAAATGAAAAATTATTACAGAAAGGGGTGCTCCTTATATGTCATACAGGTGTTGGACTCTATCGAGGATGAAAAACCAAACCTAGAGGACCACCCAATATTAATAGAATACAAGTACATGTTCCCAGAAGAAGTACCAGGTCTACCTCCGAGAAGGGATATTGACTTATCGATAGAACTTACATGGGGAGAAGTACCAACATCTAGAATTCCATATAGGATGAGCACACCAGAGTTGCTTGAGCTCAAGCTACAACTAAAGGAGATGATGGACATAGGATACATCCGACCCAGTGTATCTCCATGGGGAGTTCCCATCCTGTTTGTGAAGAAGAAATATGGCACACTCCGACTGTGCATAGATTACAAACAATTCAATAAGGGAACCATAAAGAACAAGTACCCGTTAGCAAGAATCGATGACTTGTTCGACCAATTGGGAAATACATCCATATTATCAAAGATTGACCTAAGGTCTAGCTACCATCAAGTTTGGATTAACAATAAAGACATACAAAATACAACCTTCAGGACGAGGTATGTTCACTATGAATTCGTGGTGTTGTTGTTTGGGTTAACCAATGCTCCCGCCACTTTTATGTGCTTGATGACTAATGTACTCAACAAATTTCTGGAAAAATTTGTATTTGTTTTCATTGATGATATCCTAATCTACTCTAGGAACAGGGAGGAGCATGAAGAACATCTTAGAATCATACTTCAAGTACTAAGAAAGCATCATCTCTACGCTAAGTTTATCAAGTGCGACTTCTTTCAGAAGCAAGTCCATTACCTAGGTCATGTCATTTCTAAGGAAGGAGTGGCAATAGAACCTGACAAGATCAAATATATTATCGAATGGCCTGCCCCGAAGGATGTATCCGATATTATATTCTTCATGGGATTAGCAGGATAGTATAGAAGGTTCATAAAATGGTTTTCCAAGATTGGCTTTCCAATCACTACCCTTCAGAAAAAGGGGATAAAATTCATTTGGACATTGAAATGTGAAGAAAGATTTTAGGAACTGAAATACCTCCTGACCCATGAACCCGTGCTAAAGATTGCATACTCGGATAATGATTTCCTTGTGTGCATAGATTCCTACAATGAAGGACTCATAGGAGTCCTTATGCAAGAGGGACATGTAATTTTCTACACATCCAGGAAATTAAATGAGCATGAGATCAATTATGTGACCCATGACCTAGAATTGGCTTCCATAGTACATGCTTTAAAAATGTGGAGGCACTACCTCCTAAGTAGAATATTTGTGCTTATGACATATCATTGTGGATTGAGACACCTGTTTGATCAACCAAAACCCAATGCTAGGCAAGCTAGGTGGATGTCTCTCCTAAGTGAATTTTATTTTGAAATCAAACACATAAAAGGAAAGGAAAATAGGGTGGTTGATGCCCTTAGAGGGAGTATAAAAATGATTCATCTAGCAGCAGTAAGCGCCTGTGAAATGGACGTCATGGAAAGAGTAAAAAATGAACAAGAGATAGATGCATTCTTCAAGACTGTGACCTCATACCTAAGATAAGAGCCTACAGGGATGAAGTATGAAGGCTACCAGATTCTCAAGGAAGGGTTGTTGACTTACAGAAATAGATTGTATATTCCAAACTGTGATGACTTGAAGAGGTTCATAATAGATGAACTACATAAGATACCATATAATAGTCACCCAGAATATCATAAGATGATCACGACCACTAGGAAACAATTCTATTTGCCTGGGTTTAATAAAGACATAGCTAACTATCTAGCTAAGTTCCTAGAGTTATAGCAAGTTAAGGTGGAACACCGGCATCCAGCAGGATTGTTACAGCCCCTACAAATCCCAGAATTGAAATGGGAAACCATCTCCATGGATTTCATCCCCGGACTACCAAAGTCGACGAAACAAAATGATTCCATCATGGTCGTGGTGGAAAAACTGAGTAAGTCTTCCCATTTCATCCCTGTTAAGTTAACCTGCAAGGCAATAAATATTGCCAACATATTCATGAAGGAGATATTCAGATTTGCATGGCATGCCCAAGGAAATTATAATGGTTGGTTTTGAGACTAAATTTTTGTTCAACACAACCTACCACCCTAAAACGGATGGACAAATAGAAAGAGTGAACCAAATATTGGAAGACATGTTAAGGATGCATGTAATGTACCAGCCTAATAAGTGGGAATAATACCTACCATTGGTAGAATTTTCCTACAACAATGATTATAAAGAATCCTTGAAGATGAGCCATTTTCAGGCCCTCTATGGTAGATAGTGTAAGATTCCAATTGGCTGGAGTAATCTGGTGGACAGAATTACAATCAGACCTGACATGCTGAAAGAAATGGGACAACAAGTAATTCAGAGAAAGAAAAATCTGAAGATTTCTTAGGATAGACAAAAAAGTTATGTCGACAAGAAAATAAATCCCCGAGAGTTCAAGACTGGAGACCATGTCTATCTCACAGTTAGACCCAGGAAGAGTTCCCTGAGAATGGGAGCCTGTGCCAAATTGGCACCTCAATATTGTGGACCATTTGAAGTCCTAGATAGAGTGGGACCTGTAGCCTATAGGCTAGCACTTCCTCCCACTGTAAAGGCACATAATGTTTTTCATGTTTCATTATTGAAGAAATATGTACATGATGCTAATCATATGATTAACTAGTCTGTGATCTAAGTGGAGTCAGAGGGAAAATTCCTAATAGAACCCCAATGCGTATTAGACAAGAAGGAAACCTCACTCAGGAACTGAACCATTACATAGGTCAAGGTGCAATGGAAACACTTTGGCCTAGATGATACTACGTGGGAAATGGAATATGCCATGAGACAGGCATATCCGATTTTGTTTACTTATGTACATACATATCATGTTGATAGATAGAACACCGAGGACGATGATTCTTTTAAGGGGGAGGGAATTGTAACACTCTGTTTCCCCCAGTCTATAAATATAACTATATGGGTCGAGGAACTATGGAAAACTTAAAAGTGTGAATGTTTGATTTGATGGACCTTGTGTGGAAGGTCGATGAATGTAAATTTTCATTATTTTAATAGAAAATGATTACGTGTTCCATGACTGCTGAAAGAGGGGATGTGATAAGAGAGAGACCATGAAATGTTGTGAAAGGTGGTGGAGGGGACCAGGAATGGTTGAGTTAACCTCCACCGAACCAATACCATGCTGGAATTAATTTTCTCATATCAGAACAACCCTCTGACTAGGAATGAATTATCGTCAGGCTGGTAGGTGGGAAGGTCCCCTCAATATTTAATGAAGGATGGTGTAGATTGTCCATCGGTAAGGCTTCTGGACCTGACCACAGAATGGGATATTCGATCCGTAAGAAATCGTGCCGAGGGAGGCAATAAAGGAAACGTGATGGACAGAGGGAGACCTGCGGAGAAAATGGAGAGACAAGAGAGGAAACTCTCGGGTCCAAGGAAGGACTGAAAGAGGAAATAGTGAGTTTTGATCACAGAAAATAGAGATTGAACCAGGAGAAGGAGAGTAACCTTTGTCCTTATCTATTTCGGTATTAGGAGAAGGAAAGTAACCTTTGTCCCCACCTTTAGTTGAGCTAGAAGTAAGAGATTGAATCTCGAAGTATCGTGGATTAAGCTCGGGGGTGTCCATTGATAAATCCATTGGGAGTTACTGAGCCTATGGTTGGGTGGAAATGAGCACCCCTTTCAATAGTTGCTTCACACTCTATGGTTTTCATAAGTGTTTTCTTTCCTTATGTTTTTTAATTGCAAATAATGGATGCATGCGAGTATTTACATGTCTATACAGGTTTCTTTCTCTGTATTAAATGATTAAGTTATGAATATGCGTTCATTTCCTTGAGAACCTATAATTCTGCTTGGATTTCCATACGCCCTAGTTTAATCACTCGAAGGCGCTTTCCCCAGGAATTTACATCGTCATTGCGGAGTCGGAGCAAGCCTCTGGGAATATTTACCGATTTGGTAACCTCACAAGTTACCTTGCCTTGATTCAAATCTCAAATATCTACGAGTCGGGAAGGTGTTCCCTTCAGACCAGTAGTCTAGGAGACTTTGAACTTGCACTTATTTCCTTAACCAAAAACCTGACTAAGAGAGGGGATTATAGCTCCAGAGTTTTATGAAGATCCACATGACCTGGGTCTAGGAACTTTGGAGCTCGAGGCTCTTAGATGTTAAGTTGTACGAAGGTCAAGTTAAACCCTGCAATTGATATGCATCATCGATCTATGAATGCATATTGAGGGTGGGCAAATAACTGCGGAGTGAAAAGGTGAAAATAGCGGACGCGCTAGTTCAAGGCCTACAATTCACCCTTGCCATTGATATTGATGGTTTGGAGGATTAATGATCCCATTTAGACTACAGTCAAGCAAGCAATCTCCATATTAATAAATTCAAACTCCTTGGTAAATAAATCGCATGTTGGGACCCCGTAATTCCTACGAACTATCGATCTTCATTGACCTTTGATCTGAGTTTGAAGCGATCCCTGAAATGAAAGGAGTGCATGGGATGATGAAAAAATTCAAAGAGATCAAGATTAGAAGAGATATCACTTTTAGGAGCGCAGACAAAATCCAGGAGATGGGCCCACATGAGGAGCAAGGTTCGAATCCTTTGAGCACTTAGAAAACCTTCTAAGTTGGAGTAAGTCAAAAGCCTAGGAGGAGGAGTGATAGTGGTCGTGGGATCACATCGTAGAGGCTCAATAATCGTCTGATCTAAACAAGGTGCACGAACCTTAGTACCTTGCACACGCAGGAGAAGAGGACTTACCAAAGTTTCGAAGTCCCAAAGTAGTTTTGTACCCTCCATCATCAAGAAGGACACATGGCAATGGATCATGAACTTTGGAGAAATGTGTTACAGGGTTTTCAGTTAAAAGTTGAAATTATCAAACCTCGAAAACCTAATGTGAATCTGGACCGCCCGATCTAGAGGGACATGTGGCCATAGATCATGGACTCGAGAGAAATCTGTTCGAGAGGAGGCAAGTTTGAGACTTGATATTTTTGAAGCTCGAGGAGTCAAAAGTCTGAAGTAAATATCACCCATCTGAACAACCGGAGTGAATCTAAATCATCATATCGCCTGAAGTAAATCTCAGGTGTCAGATCACCCAAAGTGAATTTGGGATGTCAGTGTTTAGTATAGACATGGAGTAGATTTGTGAGCTCCGGGTAAAGTCTCGAAGTAATTTCCAGCCATCAGGGCCAGAGGAACATGTGGCGACAGATCATAGAGTTCATAGAAATCACCTCAAGAGTTTCAGGTTGAGAGCTGAAACTGCCGAAGCTCGAAACGTTCAAGAGCCAAAGCACCGAAATAGATCTGGATCGTCAAATCTAGAGGATAGGTGGCATGAATCTGTGGATTCTGGCAAGCACCTGAAGTAAATGTCGACCTTCAGATCATTCGAAGTAGATATGAATCGTCATATCTGGAGAACACGTGGTGCAAATTCGTGAACTCTGGGTAAAGTCCTGAACTGATTCATAGCCGTCGGATTCATAGTACATGTGGAACAAATCTATGAGCTCCGGGTGAAGACTCGAATTAATCCTTGACCATCATATTAGGAGGATATGCATCAGAGGATTGTAGCCTTCGGATAAAAGTCATTGGGGAAAAGGTTTGAGATTTGAGATCTCATAAGTCCGAAACCCAAAGGAGATCTCAACCGTCGATCAAGAAGAGGGTTGGAGGACCGTTGATTTGGGTTAAATGTTCAAACACTTGAAGTGGAAGAAAGACTATGGATCGAGCAGGACAGGTGTCTACAAATCATCAACTCTAGAATTTTGAAGTACGAAGGAAGAAGGGTTTGAGATTTCAAAACCCCGAAGTCCAGAATTGTAAAGAGATCACATTCATTGATCTAGGAGGGATAGATATTGTAAGGTATCTAGAGATATAGTGGAGGGTCCCAGAGGGCCCATGTTTCAGGATAAATCCATGAGTGCGGACACAAACCGATTTCCCTAGATCCACCTAGATCTAGAACAAAACAGGACAGAATAATACACTTTCCTTAGATCTAGCCTATTGAATGAACTAAGAGGTAAGGATTATGGACATACCTTATGAACGCTTTCCTTAGGTCTCTGTTGTTCCAAGATTTTCTCTGATTCTCTTGTCCCGTTCAGATCACAACAGTTCCAACCAATCGAAGTAAAGGCAGATTAATATATTCAATACCTAGTCTATACATATGATCAAGGAGTTATGTAATAAAGTGACATCATCTTTATGGGAAAGGGACATATTACTATATTGAATTAATTGAAAGTGAAACTTACAACCTGAGCCTTGATGTCATAGGTCTCCTTTCGATGGCTCCTAGCTCTGACACACACACTTGCTCATGCATGAAGAAAATCAACCACTTTTAATGACCTTGCTGTAGTCTCTTGTTGATGTAGCGTCAGTCCTTCATACAGTCTTGCACTAATTCTCCAATCAATCCCTTGATAACTTGATTCTAACTTGCTTAACCCTTTCCAAGATCAATCTCCTCAATATATAGGAGAATATAGATTAGTTACTTGGATAGGAAATTATCCCAAGATATCTGGAATGCCAGCACTTGAATAACCATTCGAAGCCAACTCATGTTTCTAGAAGATTCCCTTCTAGAAGATTCGAGATCTTATCTTTTTCCTTCCTTTGGAACATGTTCTCACCCTGGCTATTAGTTACAGTGTGACAGGTTCACACCCCAGCTTAAAGAAACCTACGAGAATCAGGCATTCTCGCAGGCAAATACATAGGTAGCCTGCGAACATCCCTTAAAAGCATGATTTTGGAAGTAGACAAAAGTAACTTCTTTCAGGAAAGTATTCTTAGTCAAGAGATTGATTTTATATCATCATAACATCATCATGACATCATCACAATGACCAAAATTGCGGATAACAGAATGCCCCCCAAAGTTTGAGAGTGGAATCAGTGACAGTCAATAGACTTTGTAAGCTGCATGTGTGTGTCGAGAACCAAGAGCACATCTAATCGAAAACCTGCAAACATCCAAGCATTAGCAGAATATAATGTATACCAATTCCTGAGGTAGGCATTCCCACACTCAGATCACAGACTGATGACATCATAAACAAAGGTCATGGCCACCAATCATACACTGTGGATCCATGCAGTCATAATATAGCACAGCCACCTGAATACATTGTGGATCTGTGTGACAGATTTTAATCAGGACGACTTAGCCACGAAACATACATAGTGGATCTATGTGTCGCAAATCATACATACTCCATCGCAACATGGACCATAAATAAAATATCCAGGGTCTTCAATCTCACCGCCCAGAGTACGAATCTAACCATGTGATTACATGTGTCGAAGTCGAACATGGTAGAAACCACTTGATTACCGATTATTGATGTAATCGTTAACAAGTGTGAGGGAAATCACCATTGATGTCAATGACTCCTAAGGTACTATAGTACAATCCATTGAGTGCAAATAAATGAGTTGATGTCGAACACTCGACATAATCTTTTGATCAGGGTTCAATGATGTAAACCCACTGTCGAAAGCGAGAAACTTGCCATTGAGGCATGCAAGCTCCAAGGTACTAAATAATTTCTATGTCTTAATTCCAGATAATGTACTGAAGTCGAAGGAACAAGCCTCATCACAGGAGGGCCTTGATGTATCCCCCATCAATGACACAAAATGAGTAACTAAGTTTGAAAATGAAACATAGTACGTGGAAATTGGAATTTGGACACAAGGAAGACCGACACGGAATGAAAGGATAACTGCAGATGGCCGACTCAAATAGAGGTTTCAGACGGAAAACTCTTGAACATATGAATGAAACGACCAATGATTTGGCAGTATTGACTCAAAGACGACACATGGAAAGACCTTGTTATTAAATCGAATAAGAGAAAAATGGATTTCCCAAACCGGCTTCAAATGATGAATAGGGGGTGTCATGTTCAAGAGCGACAATTACTGCCAATTAACACAAAGATGAAACATATCCCTTTCCCAAATTTCCCCCCACCATTTCTGGCAAGTACCTCTTTATTTTTACGCAAGCTTGAAGAGGATCACATATGCTTGTTGATATAAGCTCATCCTTCGGACGAGTCCCTCAGAGTATTGTTAACGAACCCTAGGAAGGAGTGGTTCGGTCCCATCACGGGTCTGTCAATGTTTGTTTAACGATTCCAAAGATAGTAAACACGAAGGTTTTTCAGGATTATAGAGTTTGAAAAAACACTCAAAAGAGAACTCTCTCAGTTCCTTTTTCGTACAATAGTCCAACGAGATCGAAAAAGGGTTAAACTATTGCTCGAGGGACGCATACTTCAAATACTTTAATGACCATGAAAATAGCAAGATCGCTCGACAATCTTTTCATGTTTAGAGAGTCTGAAAAGAGCTTAAAGTTAACTCCAGGGGGGTTCCTTTTTCGTGTAACCACAACGAGCCTGTAAAAGAGATAAAACAACACTCAATCACGTTCTTATATTTTTGACAAGCGCAAGAACAGATAAAAGGCGCTTGAGGTTTTAT
Source organism: Picea engelmannii (assembly GCA_009831015.1). Classification (NCBI taxonomy): domain Eukaryota; kingdom Viridiplantae; phylum Streptophyta; class Pinopsida; order Pinales; family Pinaceae; genus Picea; species Picea engelmannii. Next base: position 173,774 of record ML779582.1, on the reverse strand, counting down.
ATCAAAACCATAAGAAACAAACAAAATCACACCACACCGCATAATCATCTGCATTGGGTACCTGCAAGTCATTTTACTCACTTCCATATTAGTAATTAGGGTAAAATAATGAATAAACATGAAAAAACCCACTTTTAACATGGTAAAAAGTAAATAAAATAAATCCATAACACATTTTACCATATCATTTTACCCTTTTACCATTTGAGTGCAAAAACTTCCATTTTACCTTCTACCTTCATCGTCAATTTTTTGGAGCTTCAGGCCATCATTCTTCGAGCCGTCTGCGGTGTTTTGGTAAGCTCTCCATGCTTTATCTTTTCATGGTTCAAATTCATGATTTCATTGGTTAAATTCCAAGTTTTGAGTTAATTTTTGAAACCCTATGCGTGTAGAGGGATTCTCGCAGGTTGCCCATACGGGGTCTGCAAGAATGCCTCATTCTCACAGGCGGGCCTAAGGAAGCATGCGAGAAGTTCACACTGTGTGCCATAGGTCACCTGCGAACAGTGCAAAGTTCAAAAAAGTTTGTAATGTTTAGCCAATAAAAAAGGTTTATTCCATGAAAGAGAGTTTTAACCATCTTCATATGTTCCCTATGCAGGTTTATAACCATCATAATGGTGCTCGAATGGAGAGAATAGGAACATGAGGATGATAATGAAAATGCCGAAAATCACCCTCCGACCATTGCTACCTTAAGATATTTCGGTCTCTTGAAGTATTTCCGCATACCGGGCATGAGAGCCTAAGTTCGATTGCTAGAACACTTAGTCCGGATGTGGGATCCGGATCAGCATGTTTTTAATGTCGGAGCTCACACATTGACTATCGACATTGAGGACATCTATTTCTTGACTGGGATATCCAGACAAGGGTCCTATGTCAGTTTGACTGGTAGCTGAAGGGGTGGTTTAAAAATGAGTGAGTATTGTTGAGAGTACTACGTGCCTGAGGCTGAACGACAAAAGGGAAAGTGGCCATTTGGGGAGTGACTGATATAACTCTCCATACCATTCTCTTCACTATCGCTCGGATGGCAAGAAGTGTTGCCCTACATATGGCTCTGCAGAGCTATTTTCAGTATGCCATCGAGTGTACTGAGCCTCGGGTCTTCAACTGGACTGACGCAGTTTTACGCAGTCTCAAAAAACAACTGACCAAATGTAGGCGTGGGGAACTAAAACAATTTGGTTATGGATAATTGCTGGTGTCTTTCTTCTGTGAGAGGTTTCCTGTGTTTAGACTTCAGGCAGAGTGGCACTTTCCGGGTCCCAGGGATTCACGGATGTTACGATGGTGTCAACTCATGGCTAGACATGTGGCAGGACCGATCGTCAGGTATGACGATCTCTTCTTCGACTGGCTTCAAGGCCAGGTTCTGATGGTAGAAGATTATGCATACGCTGGCTTGGATTTCCGCGGTGATCCTGACCTTGCACTACCTAAGGATGCACAGTGGGGAGACCTCGGTAAGAAACACACCAATTCTATTATTTTTTAAATGTTTTTGTATTTTTAACATATTTGAATGTTTTTGTTTTTATGGTTTTATCCAAAGAATAACACCAAATTCTTGTTGATAACACAGACGTTGGGGAATATAGACCTGCTGGTAGTTCTCCTGTCCAGCGTCGAGGAGAGGCAGTAGTAGTAGTTCCACAGTATGCCGAAGACTATCTGACAGTGGAGAAGAACTTAGAGGGTCTGATGGCCGACGTTCCAGATATGACTCTGGAGGAGATTCCCCGATGCGACCAATGTCACACTGTGGGAGTCTCTGCCTCTATGGGTCGTCTTTTCCGCAGAGTTGCTAGGACATTAGTGTGCTATCGTGAAAATCATTGATGTCATTATGTAGAAGCCATGGGCTTCAATTTTTGATATTTTGGTCTTCGGACACATTTTGTAAAAACAAACTTTGATCGTTATATATATATATACATGGTTTCTATCGGCTTATTTTACATTTGTGTACAATCTAATGTGTTTGATTTATAAGTGATTTAAATGCCTGTCCAATACATAATTAGCTAAAGCATCTGTCAACGTATTAAGACATCTAGGAATGTGTTGATATTCTATGTAATCAAAATGTCGTTCCAAGAGGCGAATCCGCAAATATACCCTTAATAAAGTAGGACTTCGAATAGAATATACATGACTGAGATGTAGTACTACCAACTGCGAGTCAAGTCGAACAACCAAATGGCGAATTCCGAGAGAGATAGCATCAACCAGTAATTCAACCATGACGTTATACTCTGCGATGTTGTTGGTTGCTCGGCCAAGACATATACCTCGTAGAGATATGAGTTCATTTGTCGGGGCATAGATTTCCCATGTAGTGTAAGCTAAGTTCCAAGTACTACGTCTAGCACCGTCGGCAAAGCCAATGTAAGGTAGCGAAAACTTCGACATCTGGAAATCAAACACAATGTCACGTAAGGGTAGAGACCAGATAACGTCAAAAACAAAACTAAAGTAACACACACACGCAGTATGATACATAAAATACAAGTACTCATGCACAAATGACTTATGCGTAGTACTTCTTAAAGTACAACCCATTCCTAGGTTCACTCAAAGGTACACCATCATAATCAACTAGTTCATATGATCCTTTTTCTAACACTCTACTAACAATGTAAGGCCCACGCCACATTGGTTCGAATTTCCCAGCTCCTAGGACATCTTTATCTTGTTCATATAGAAGAACAAGATCTCCTTCAGAGAAGACACGATGTTTGACATGCTTTTCATACTGTGCCTTAACACGTTTCTTCTGGGCTTCTATTACAAGAGTAGCGTCACGACGAGTCTCGTCTAATCGCATCAAATACAACAGACATTTCTCTTCGGCAGAAGTATTAGGTAAGAGTTCTACAACTAGCTTCAAAGACGGTATTTCACATTCTATTGGCAGAATGGCTTCCATGCCATACACTAATCGAAAAGGCGTGAATCTTGTGGCAGACTTAACAGATGTCTGATATGCCCACAATGCCAAAAATAACATTGTGTGCTAGCTGGTTTTATGTATTCCTATCATCCGTCGAATCATAGTGATGAGAACCTTATTGGTGGCTTCGACCTGGCCATTAGCCTGTGGATAATAGGGTGTTGAGCTATCATGTCGAAGGCCCAACTTCTCTGTAAGTTCAGACATCATATAATTCCTAAAATGACTACTGTAATCAGTAACGATAGCCTGAGGAACACCAAAATGAGTGATGACATGGTTGAAAAGAAATAACGCTGCAGTCTTCCCAGTATTATCAAATGTCGGCATCGCCTCGGCCCACTTAGTAAAATAATCAATAGCTACGATAATATAACCATGCCCCCCGGCCGAGTGAGGGTGACATGTCATAAAATCAATGCCCCATTTAGCGAAAGGACCTACTGAGACCATAGGATGAAGGGGAGCAGGATGCGACCGAATCTTCTGATTATAGGTCTGTCAGGCATGACATTTATGAACAACAGTAATGCAGTCATTGAATAAGGAAGGCCAAAAGTAACCTGCGCGCAAGATCTTCTGGGCAGTAGCATACCCAGACATATGACCACCACATGCTCCTGAATGGCAGTCATTCAATGCTTTCTTAGCTTCTTCAAAATTCAAACAACGTCGAAAGACAGAGTCAATGCCTCGATGGTAAAGAGTATCGCCGAGGATAATATAATGACGTGCTTGATAACGAATGCGACGTCGTTCATTACTGGATAAAGCAGGCCGGAAAGTTTGAGTTTGGAGATATATAATGATATCTCTGTACCAAATATCGTTGGTACTGATAAGTAAAAGTGACTCGTCAGGTAACGAATCGACTGCTACCTTTTCCGTGGCAGTGTGGGGAAAATCACAAAGTAACTCAGCGAAAACTAGGGATTTCTTCGACGTGGCGCGATCGAATTCCAAATCGAACTCCTGGAGAATAACAATCCACTTGGAGTACTTTCCCCCCAGCAATTGACATGTCAATATATGTTGCATGGGGTTACAGTGGGAAATCACTGTAGTCTTCCTAGAGAGAATATAATGACGAAAACGTTGAACTGCTTGAATAGCAGCCAAAGCCAGTTTTTCAACATGTTGGTACTTGATTTCCATGGATGATAAACTTCTACTCAAGTAATAGATAACATGTTCATCGTGGTTATCATCCTCTTGAACGAGGACCATGCCGATAGTATACTCAGACGTAGCTAGATAAAGAAAGTAATCTCTACTATAATCCGGAGGGAAAAGAAGAGGAGCTTTTGTGAGGGACAATTTCAAGGCTTCAAAAGCGTTATTAGCAACCTTATCCCAGACAAACTCTGAACCTTTCTTTAGAAGACGTGTAAAACCCCGAGTAATTTCAGCGTAATTCGGGATGAAGCGATGAAGAAATTTTTCTTTCCCCTGCAAACTTTGTAACTGGCGTAAAGAAGAAGGAGGAGGGAGATTAAGAATCGCCTCGACCTTGATAAGATCTACCCGGATCCCAGGGCGTGAAACAATGAAACCGAGGAGACGACCGGATTATACGCAAAAGACACATTTATGAGGATTCAAGATAATGCGATAGAATCGACAATGAACGAAAATTGCTCAGAGATGATTAGGGTGATCGACTCAACATAAAGAGTGAGTCAGCAAATCGTCCAAATAAGGTTGAACGATATGCTTGATATCGTGAAATGCGTAAGACATAGCACGTTGGAACGTTGCACCTGTGTTCTTTAGACCGAAAGGGAGTTTTCTGTAGGAGAAAGTACCCCAAGGACAATTAAAGTCATTTTATGTTGGTCCTCAAGAGCGATATTAATTTGATTATAGCCGGAAAATCCATCCATGAGGGAAAAGATTTCACTACCGGCACAATCATCGACGATCTGGTCAACGAAAGGGGTTGGAAAATTGTCCTTTGGACAAGATTTGTTGATATCCTGATAATCAACACAAATGCGTGTACTACCACCTTTCTTATCAATCGATACGGGGTTGGAAACCCACTCTATCAATGCCACGGGATAAATAAAACCGGCTTTAAGAAGTTTTTCAACTTCGAGTTTAATGGCTGCCGCTTTACGTGGATGACCAGGATGGAGGTGCTGCCGGACTGGTTTAGCTTCAGGGTATGTCTTAATTTTGTGGACCACAATAGCAGGGTCGATACCCGACATCTCTTCGTAACTCCAGGCAAAGATATCACAGAATTCTTTAAATAAGGAAGTATAAGTGACAATTTCTTCAGGAGAACACGAAGCTCCAATATGAACATTCTCGACTATCCCAGGTTTCACTGAAATATCTATGGGTATCGTGGGAGAAATGTTACTAAGGTTCCCTTCCGCAAACACATCACGTGTATAGTGGGGAACCGTGGATATAACAACAATGGTCGACGTAGTCGAAATCCGCTGATAATTCTCAAGAGTCTGTTGTTCCAGAAATAGTATGGAACGATGATGCCCATCGTCCCAAGGGGTGTCATCCAGGACGGACATGATCATCTTGTCAGTAGGAAAGATGACACGGAAGGGATCAGGAGACAACTCGTCAAAAAAAGAATTAAGGGTTGTCGATTGAATGGCTTGATAAGCAGACTCAACCGGACTTAACGGCATGACGTCGTCGAAACGAACATGATCTCTAGGATCAGGGACTATCCAAGGGTCGTCAGACACAGGGAGTTCATGAGGCACAGAAGAGATCATATTAATAGAAGCAACTGACGGGCGTGGAATATCGGGTGGTGGTGGTATGGGAAAAGTACCCATTAATGAAGATTCTTTTAAGAGACCGACTCCAACATTCTCGTAACCCGGTGGGGTTTTAGCTATAAACGACACGTTGCCAGTGCGAGTATCGGCATTAAAGAAGGCAAGTTGATCAACCGTAACCACTTTTCCTTGGTGATGAAATCCTAGGACACGGAAAAGGGTTGACACAATAGCACGCATAGAATCGACCCAGCTACGACCAAGTAGAAGATTGTAATCTAGGGGAGCATCGAAAACTTCCACTTCAACCTGGATGGTCTTACCTTCAAGAGTAGTAGGCAATGACGGGAGAACGCCGCAAGGATTAAAACCAGAGCCGTTGAAGGCTCTCAATGTGTTTTGTGATTCACTTAAAGGGGGAGAGCCAATGGCTTTCCAACAAGAAAAATACATTAGACACGTAGAGGCCCCCTCATCTATGACAGTCCGACAAATGATCTTGTCGACGACAACAACTTGTATTCGAAACGCAAGCTATGGGGGTAACCTTGGAATATGGTCTTCCAAGTCAAAGACTATCAAATTCGTATCTGTGGGATCAATTCCACCTATAGCTTTCAACAGAGCCCGTCGTTGTGTAGGACAAGACTGAAGGACTTCAACGGAAGACATCGTTGAAGGTGCTTGGGCCAGATCTTCGACAATGCTATAGTTCTGGGCTGCATGAGCATGAGGATTGAATGCCGATTTCTTAACGACACCCTTCGGGGGTGGTCGTATAACTGTATCAAGGCTCGGTCGTTCGAGATGAAGAGGACCATTTGCAGATGGATTCGGTGGAGAGGGTTGTACCAGATCAAGAGGTAAGTTGTCAACCTTCTCCTTAGAAGGAGTATAGTCTTTAGCTCTAGTGGTAAGTGAAACATTGTCTTTCTTGGAATCACCGGTGCACATCAAAACATAAGATGATGTAGACGTAGAGGGTTGGTCATGGATAACCAACGAAGCCTGTTGTTGAGACAGGAAGGGTTGGGATAAGACTGTCGGCGTAGAGGATTTTGGTTGTCCTTGAAGGAACTTGTTAACCTCAGCACGTCTCAGACAATCCTTCGTGTAGTGATCGTCACCATAGATAAGGCAAGGGTAGCGTGGTTTACGCTTATCCTGGTCTTCAACAAGGGGGGGTTTGGTTTGCTCATTCGGATTATTATTTTTACTCTCCTTATTCTTGCCTCTCCCTTTCTTGGATTTGTTATTACCGGTCGGCGTAGACTGAACAACGTTCACTTCAGAGGTTTTACCGGTGGGAGGAGAAGGAGACAGAGCATTTTGAACATTAGAAGAATTGGATTTAGGGGTCGTGTTTGAAACAGAATGTGATTGGGCATGAGTAGTCCCAATCACACCATCGGCTGCATGTGAAGCAGCTGGGGTGGTCGAAGCGGTGGAAGTACCAGGACGAGGCAAGTTCGGTAATAGATCATAAAGAGTTCTCATTTGCGAATAAACGAGATCAAGATACTGAGCACGACTTATAGCCTGCTCTTCTATAACAACACCGCCCATAGCAATGTCTTTACCGATTTTGTTCACAAAAGATTTTGTAAACCACTCTGCCAATAACTGATCATGAAGCTCAAGTTTAATGAGACGTCGCCTCCTTCGCCACTCATGAATATGATCAGATATATGAGTTCTTGTATTTTGCTTCAAGGAATTTAAAATCTCAGTCCCAGTATCGTAATGGATCGGTAACTGGTAATGTGTGAGAAAATCCATAGCAAGGGTGTGAAATTCAGAAAAGAAACCTCGTGGTAACTCAATGTACCACTTCGCAGCAGCTCCAGTGAGGGTTCGTTGAAAAATACAGAGACGAATGGAGTCGTCCATTAATGAATTAGACGAACACCATAAATGAAAAGTCATGACATGATTATTAGGGTCCTCTCCCACCTTGCCATTGAATTTCGGGATGTCCGATGGAATCTTTGCAGGAATAGCAGGCCATTGGGGAGAGTGACGGATATGATCGTTGAGAATCCTAGACAAATCGGGCAAATCCAAAGTAGCAAGAAAAGGCAATTGCCGATTCACTTGCAGGTACTGATGACTTTGGGGTAGAAGCCCCGTTGGCAGACCAGTAGGAGCATAAGTAGACTGTCCGTAGAGGGAAGCTCCGGGTTGGTTTGGTGGTGGCTAGATAGGGTAGTAGCCCCAAGGATTAGAACCTTGAGTTTGAGCAGGGACCTGAGGTTGGGAAGTTTGACCCGAACCCCAAATAGGATTAGTCACACCTGGATATGGTTGGACTACGGGAGGGACTGTTGCTTGCCCCCCAACAAGAGGTACATTTCATAAAAGTTGTTGCCAATACTGGGCCAACTCAAGAGGTATGTTTTGCCCAAAAGGAGAGGTTGGTCCCCCTACCGTAGGTATAATCCCCCCCGGGAGTTGTGTACCAACCGTAGGTTGTGTAGTAACTGTATTATGTCCCGAAAAAGGAAAAGGAATCGTACTACCCTGTCCACCAACCGGAATGTGAAAGTTTGGTGCAACAGTTGGGATAGTGCTACTAGTATTAGGATTTCCAGTAGGAAACTGAGGGAGTGTCGGGATGAAACCAGGAATAGGATGCCTAGGAAACTGAGGACCACCTGGAGAACTATCTGGGGTTTTTGGAGGCATTGGATGGGAAACATTCAACAAAGGATTCAACGTATGGTAACCAGGGGGTAAATTCGGGTTGACCTCAGGCATTCGCTGGGTGTTAATAGGGGCAAGAGTAGTTGCAGGAATATCGGTTTGGACACTCGTAGTATTAGTGAGATGGGCCATCTCGGGAGGAAGAACAAAACGATAAGTGGTATTTTCGGGTGTAGTTTCTGTCTCAGGAGACACAGGAGGTTTGATTTCGTAAACAGGAGGTGACTTAGTACCAAATAGGACTCGTCAGAAATCACCTGAACAAAAAGGATCTTGGCTGACTACACCGTGAGAAGGCCCAGCAGTCGATTCATAGGATGTAACAATGGTTTCTTCAGAAGGATTTAATCATCCAACAGGTCGTTCACCATGACGAATGCGATAGTCCTCTATAGTATTGGTAATTCGAAATTCAGCAAGAGGATCAGTGGGTTCTACTTGTGGAGGTGGTGTAAAAACTTCTGGGACTTCACTTACGTCCATGTGTGGTAGAGTAACCAGGGGGATTTCACCTGGATGAGGAGAGTCCTCAGGGGTACCCTCAGGTGTTGCTGTATGAAAAGGTTGTGAAGCTTCCGGATGTTCTGGGGACAAACCTTGCATCCTACGTGAACGTCGTGGGGGAGCAATTGTAAACAAGTAACAAATTCCCCAATGAAAATCCTATGGTCAACGTCGAGAAACGATCAGCACACACTAGTAAATAAAATCTAGAAGAAATCACCAAACAAACAATACCTTCTAATATCGAAGCCACTAGTTGGTGATGAAATCCAATGTCACAACAATGAGATGAGAAGAGGAGGGGCTAAGGTGGAAAAGTTACGTTGATGACCTGCTTAACAGACTTACGCCCTGGTGCAAGCTCCCACACATAATCGTGGGTATACCCTCCAAGGAGCCCGAGTGAGTTTGATCAACGTCAATTCCAGGTACCATGAAGACTTTCCCCTCCACAGTCACCTTGGGTAAGAACCTAGAGAGATAAGCCACTAAGGTCACCACAAACAACAGTACAGCCTGGGGGAATAGTCGTCAGTCCGATCCACACGCAAAGGAAGGGTATCTAGCCCTAAACCAACTTAAAGGCTTCCACTCATAATTGTGGGTATACCTCAGAGTGATCCCCGTAATACGTGCAATCTCTACACCGATGTCAACAAAACAGGGTTAGTAACTCTGCCAACACCAATGCGACCTAATGCTTGACCCTTGTGTTAGAAGGGCTTCCCAGGACAATATGTTTCCAATGGAATTTTACCCTCCCTAACTCAAGATGTTATTGTGTGTTTTTGATCTTTTGGAGAGTGTGTCTCTCTTCCTACTCCAAAGCACTAGCCTAGCTAAATGTTGGTGTAAAAGAGCCCTAGAAAAGAGTTACTAGATCAATTTTAATATTACGCAATGTTTTTTTTTAAATTGTTGTTTACTCAAAGGTAACGGAAGTGAAACTCGTGATGTATGACTCTGACCCAAAAATGCAAGGACAATGATGAAATATAATTCTTTTCATTCCATGAATCCTAGTTACGGGAGAGAGAGAACATTTTCCGAATCAATCTCAATACTACAATGCAAATGCAATGCTCAATTTCCGTTCAGATGCCAATGTAAACAATCATATATCAATGAACGATTTCCATATGTCTTTTTCAAACAAACTCTAAAAACTTGATTTTCAATRTTTTYTGGAAAARGYMAAAAACAAAMWCTTGAAAGAAAACTTRTSGTTCACTTTCCAAGAAGAACTCTRAYTAAYGAGAAAAGAAAACCAAATCATACAGACCCAAACAAACAACCCAATCCAAAACTTTCAACGAAAGTAAAAACAAAAAGCAAACCAATGAGTTCCTCAATGCAAATGAAAATTGTCCTTTCGAACCACCAAGCACATGAGAAACACAAAGCACTTGACTCTCTACCAATCAATGGTTCTCAGTCAATCAGACACACTCAACTCCAGAAGTCGGAGAGAAAGAAAATGCCAAACAGAGCCAAGAAACAAAAGTCAAGCTACCAAGGGCAAGAAAGACCTAGAAACCCTAAATCTATTCAAGCAAGCAAACTACAGCAAGAGATGCATAAGTCAATGACCCAATAAGCCAAAAAGACACAAATCAATTGTTCTGAGCAATTGAAAAAGTCAAAAATCAATTTCCAAAATTTTCAAAAATCTGCTCGCAGGCCAGCAGTGATACATAGTGCGAGAATCTAGTGTTTTCACAGGCCACTATGGAGCAATGTGTGAGGGTTTCTCACTGGAATATATATGCAAAGTGCGAACTTAAAAGGTTCTCGCAGGCTATCAATGGATACAGTGCGAGAATCCTTGAAAATAATGAAAAATTTGAAAATGCAAGAAAAATTCAAGTTGGCTTATAGACCCAGAAGGTCTCTCAGGATATCCTGAGGACTCAGACACTGACAAAACATGAAAAAAAATGCAAATAGAGAAAATGGCCACAGAAAATTCAAAAAACATAAAGAAAAAGGGATAGTCTCCCTAGCGGAGTCACCGATTTTGTTTCAGGATAAATCCGTGAGTGCGGACATAAACCGATCTCTCTAGATCCACTTGGATCTAGAACAAAACAGGACAGAATAATACACTTTCCTTAGATCTAGCCTATTGAATGAACTAAGAGGTAAGGATTATGGACATACCTTATGAACTCTTTCCTTAGGTCTCTGTTGTTCCAAGCTTTGCTCTGATGCTCTTGTCCCGTTCAAATCACAACAGTTCAAACCAATCGAAGTAAATGCAGATTAATATATTCAATACCTAGTCTATACATATGATCTAGGAGTTATGTAATAAAGTGACATCATCTTTATGGGAAAGGGACATATTACTGTATTGAATTAATTGAAAGTGAAACTTACAACCTGAGCCTTGAGGTCATAGGTCTCCTTTCGATGGCTCCTAGCTCTGGCACACACACTTGCTCATGCATGAAGAAAATCAACCACTTTTAATGACCTTGCTGTAGTCTCTTGCTGCTGTAGCATCAGTCCTTCATACAGTCTTTCACTAATTCTCCAATCAATCCCTTGCTAGCTTTCTTCTAACTTGCTTAACCCTTTCCATGAGCAATCTCCTCAATATATAGGAGAAGATAGATTAGTTACTTGGATAGGAAATGATCCCAAGATATCTGGAATGCCAGCACTTGAATAACCATTCGAAGCCAACTCATGTTTCTAGAAGATTCCCTTCTAGAAGATTCGAGATATTATCTTTTTCCTTCCTTTGGAACATGTTCGCACCCTGGATATTAGTTACAGTGTGAGAGGTTCACACCCCATCTTAAAGCAGCCTGCGAGAATCAGGCATTCTCGCAGGAAAATATATAGGTAGCCTGCGAACATCCCTTAAAAGCATGATTTTGGAAGAAGACAAAAGTAACTTCTTTCAGGAAAGTATTCTTAGTGAAGAGATTGATTTTCTATCATCATGACATCATCACAATGACCAAAATTGCGGATAACAGCCCATAGTGATGATAGTGGAGACCATTCAATGTAAGGTGGACTACGTCCACTATATTATTAAATAAGGCCCACTATGGTAGTTAGATATAATAAATGGGTAATTAGATATAATAAATGTAAGATGACTTCTTAGAAGGTTCTACTTCTATAAGATTCATTCTCTAGAATGTTCTTAGGTGATGGTAGCACTATATAAAGGGGTTCAAGCAATGTAATGGGATATGAAGAAAATTATTGTATTTGGAGCTGAAGCTCATTAGGAGGTTTCCCCCTTGAAGAGGCAAGTGAACAACATAGGATCTCTTCCATAATAGGATCCATTGTATGGTGTTTCCCTACCTCAAGGGTTTCTATAATAAAGTTGTGTTTTTCTATATGGTTTCATAGATCTTGTGTGGTGATTGTATTCATATATCTTTGGATCTATTGTGATATTTTTTATTCAAGTATTTGTTTCTTAACAAGTGGTATCAGATCACTTTCCTTGGGCAGACATTGTGGGCAAATATTTTTATTTTTGCAGATTTGTTTTTGGAGCAGGAAAAAGAGGGCCGCAAAATTCTCAAAGTTTTTGGTATATTTATGTGCAAAATTTTCAGAAAAGGGTTGTATATCTTAGTTGCTCTCAGAAAACCTCCCAATTGGAAAAAAAAAATCATCTGAAACGGAGTTCGGGAAGTCAAGATATTGAAGTTTTAAAATATGAAAATTTTCATGATTTTTTCCGCAGACGACGACGATAATTTTTTTATTTATGTAGCATCGGGAGGTCAAATTTGCCCAAATAAATTACAGATATGAGTTCCTCTCACAATTTCACCCAATTTCAAAAAACAAATCAGCGAAAACAGAGTCCGGGAAGTGAAGTTATGAGCATTTTAACTTTAACAGTTTTTTAGGGTTTTTCCAGAAAAAAGCCGCGATTTTCTGTCGTAACTTATTGGGTAAGTTCATAGGATGATCAGATGGCTAATTCTTCTCAAAACCTGAAAGAAATTCGTGAATCATTCAAAGTCCAATTGTTTCACACATTGGATGACAGATTGGATGCATTTGTACATGGTCGCACAGACAGCCTCACAGACAGCCTCACAGAAGGCCTCACTGATAGTTTTCTTAGTATTCAAGATTCATTGAATAACATGCAGGAGATATTTCTTATGGAGGGCCTCAGGGATGAATATAATCAAGAAATATATGCTTGGTATGATTTTGAGGCAGATTTTGATGATTGGTATATGGATAGTTGTCATTTCTGGGATGACAACCACTTTCATATTTTATTTGATGACTCTACTCCACCTTCTGTAGAGAACATCAATGTCCCACATCAGGAGCTAGTTACCAGCGTTCAGTCTACATATTCTATAGTGGTATTATTCATTCCAGATTCTACTACGACCCTTTTCCACTATGTGTATGGATCTTCTTATTGGGATCCACATGATAGGTGTCAGTATTGGAAGCATCATTTTTAGTTGGTTATTGGGTGCCGATATCTTCCATGTGGAGTTCACATGAGCACTTGGACATGTGACCCTAGTTTACAATGGCGATTGGACTACTTCAACATGATGGATTTCCTTTCTACATGGGACTTTGGTTCTTCAGTCTTCTTCAACATTATGGTCCAAAATTATCCATGGGACCCTGGTATATGGTTGTACATCAAGTGTTGAGGACAACGCTTTCATAAGGGGGATGGAATGTAAGGTAGCTAGAGAGGTAGTGGAGGGGCCTAGAGGGACCATAGTGATGATAGTGGAGACCATTCAATGTAAGGTGGACTAGGTCCACTATATTATTAAATAAGGTCCACTATGGTAGTTAGATATAATAAATGGGTAATTAGATATAATAAATGTAAGAGGACTGCTTAGAAGGTTATACTTCTAGAAGATTCATTCTCTAGAATGTTCTTAGGTGATGGTAGCACTATATAAAGGGGTTCAAGCAATGTAATGGGATATGAAGAGAATTATTGTATTTGGAGTTGAAGCTCATTGGGAGGTTTCCCCCTCAAAGAGACAAGTGAACAGGAGAGGATCCCTTCCATAATAGGATTTATTGTATGGTGTTTCCCTACCTCAAGGGTTTGGTAATAATAAAGTGTGGTTTCTTCTATATTTCTTATGGATCTATTGTGTATTCAGTATTTGTGGTGATTATATATTCAGATCTTGTATTGGTTCTTATAGCTAGAGAGGTAGTGGAGGGGCCCAGAAGGCCCATAGTGATGATAGTGGAGACCATTCAATGTAAGGTAGACTAGGTCCACTATATTATTAAATAAGGCCCACTATAGTAGTTAGATATAATAAATGGGTAATTAGATATAATAAATGTAAGAGGACTTATTAGAAGGTTCTATTTCTAGAAGATTCATTCTCTAGAATGTTCTTAGGTGATGGTAGCACTATATAAAGGGGTTCAAGCAATGTAATGGGATATGAAGAGAATTATTGTATTTGGAGTTGAAGCTCATTAGGAGGTTGCCCCCTCGAAGAGGCAAGTGAACATGAGAGGATCCCTTCCATAATAGGATCCATTGTATGGTGTTTCCCTACCTCAAGGGTTTGGTAATAATAAAGTGTGGTTTCTTCTATCTTGCTTGTGGATCTATTGTGTATTTAGTATTTGTGGTGATTATATCTTCAGATTTGGTATTGGTTCTTAACATATATGGTCCATAGATTTGAGAGGCGCAGATATGAACCATTGATTCAAACAATATCGTCAAGATTACGAGATCAATGATCCTATAGAATTATGGGGACATGAGTTGCGTGAAGTTTAAAATATTGGGGGTGGGCCACAATTCAAAACGTGGTTTCACCAAGAGGATATGTGGAGACTTGAGGAGGATTACGGGCCCAAAAGTAGTTTGACCCCAAACCTCTTGTGGCCACGCTCACAATCGCATGGTCATCACCAAGGTCACATCTGAGGAGAGGCCAAGAGAAAAGAGGCTAATGCCAACTCGGAGACTTCGTTGAAGCGTGAAGGAGAAGGTCACGGGTATCATAAGACCTGCAATAGAGGTTGAAATGGCCTGTGTCTGATTTAGAGGCGAGACTATCATGGTCTCAAAGTCTCATTTGATTTAGACTCGAATAATATTGACCGAAGGCTTGGTCTGACTCTTTGACTTTCCAAATTAGAACCCATAGAGAGAAAGACGATTTGTTCCTGTAAGGAGGACGATTTTTTTTTTTTTTTGCCCCATCATGGGTGTAATACACACTTTATGTCTGTAGACAGTAGGCAGAGGGAGGTAGAAAAAGAAAAGGACATCCTGATATCATCAAGTGAATCAGGGTTGTAATTCATCTGTATGAAGTAGGTGAAAGGAGATGGATTATTGATGCTCTGTAAATATTGTTTCAAGGTGTGAAACAAATTGTAGATAACTAGGTAGGATGAGCCAGAAAAACCAGTTGCATTCTTGAAGGAAAAAAGATGGCTATTGCAAGCCAGAAAAGTGGTTAAGGTGAAGGAGACCAACAAAACAATAAGGCATAAATGGATAGGGAGCTCATTGATATAAGAGAAATAATGGAGAAGCTAGCATTGAAGATACAGTAGGAGGCGAAGACAGATTAGGCATATGAATGGCCCTTGAAGAGGAAAGCTAAGTGGCCCATCAAGAAGTTTTTGGATAGAAGGAAACAACAAGAGTTGAGGAAGTGGATGAGGTATGGTGAAACCCTCAAATACATAGAAGAGGAGCAGGTTTTCATTTGCGAAATGAAGGTTGGAAAAATACTGAGTGATGATCAGTAGAAGAGATGAATAAAAGATCTTGTAGACTGCTAGGAGAGCAGAGATGAACTTTTAGGTTTCCAAGTGGGAAATGAAGCAGGATCATTGGATCTCATGAACTTCGAGGAGGGAAGTAATGAAAGTTCATATTGTCATGTGGGCAAGGGAGAATATATGAGCTCAGGGGTGAGTTTGAATCAGCAAGGAGTGATAACAGAGGAGGATCAGAGGAATATTCTGATCATTGGGGGAATTGAGATATTCCTACCAAGTAGCCCAGTTGTGGCCAAATCGTGTGTTGCAGGTGCATCAACATAAGGAAAACCAACAATGACTATCATAGAGGAGGAAAAGGCACATAAACTAATGTTTTCCCCAACATAAAGAGAAGAGAATTCAACAGAATCACTCAAAAGGTTCAGCCAAGAAGTTGATAAAGAGATGACTACAACACTCGAACCTACAACAGAAGAGGAAGCAAACAATATAGACTTTGTTGATCTGTATGAAGAATTGGAATCCCTAGAGAGAAGGGTGATAGTGTAGAGTCAACACATCCAACAGATCATGTTGGAGACAGATGGAGGAGCATACCATCCCAAGGAGAAGCTGGAGGAAGTTGGAGTTGAACCAACACAAGGAGAACTAGCATAAACCAATATGTCAGAGGATATAGTTGAGTAGCAACTCAGTGGTGAGATTACATAAATATATTTTACAGTAGGGTGGAAAGAAAAGGCCACAAGATATGGAGAAAAAATAAGGGGGCATCAAGTTGGTCTTCCCATTGACGAGGAGGAATACTTGCAACAAATAAGACTACATAAGGAGAACCATCCATTAGATCCGTTGGATGAGGTAATTGAGGAGATAAGGAGGCTGATTTTCAGGTCAACACAAGAAACTGTCAATAGGAGGAGGCTGAGAAGAAGAGATCCTATGAGAGAAGCAGGGAATAAGCAGCAAAAACAGTAGCGCAATGGAGCAGATGGACAACTCTAAAGGAGAGTTTGGGATACAGGAGGATTTCAACAGAGCTGGGAAGCTCATGAGCATGACCTCATGAATTTTCATAGCAATGGAGTATGATGTAGGAGAATATTTCCACCTCAACATGTGCCAGCTATTCAACACATCAGCACAATTCAAAGGAGAAAGAGCGGCGCCAACCCTCTCAATTTTTCCCATAAATTAAAATTTTAAAGGTTATTAAATGTTGTAAGAGGCTAGTAGAGCCTAACTAAATGTTGTATGAGTTGTATGTAAATTCCATTAATAGAATGGAGGTTGTACATATCTTGAGTCTTAACTCATATCTGAAGTTGTACATTTTTATTCAATGTAATTCCCTTAGTAGTCATGTGTTTTGATGGTGATTCGACATCACTAGAGCAATTTGGAGGGAAAGCTCATAGATCCCTCTTGTATAGGTGATTTGGCATTTGTATTGAGAGGAAGAGTCATATGATACATAGAGAGAGAGAGAGAGCTAAGACTCAGTTGCAGTCCAAAATCTTGTACACATTGTAAAATTCAGACATTCAGGTTAATATAACCAGAAACAGTTTTTCCTGCCTATGATTCTGTGTATTGCATATACTTTATGAATGTCAACCGTGTATGTTTCTTTTATGAGTGAATGTTGTAGATGCATGTTAGATTTTGTTTGCAAGTGATATATATATTTTCCTATCTGTCTAAGAGTTTTTTTATTTCAGTCTGGGTTCTTTGAGGCAAAGTGCGAGTGCATGAAAGAGTTATGAAGACTTTGTGAGCTGGTGCAAAGAGTGAACATATGAATTCCAATTTGGGTTCAGGAAGAACGTTCCAGGAGGTCACACTGGAAGAATCAAAAACTCAAAGAAGAGCCTCAATGTTGTTGAACACCTTGGAGGAAAGTCTGTGCATGAGAGAGCATAGTCAAATTTGTTGAACACTCTGTAGAGATTTCCCAGGAGGGCATTGAGCAAGTGTCGAAGCGCGCAAGAAGAAATTTGTTTCAGGTTCAAAGAGAAAGGTGTTAAGGAAATAACACCTTAGATTTACTGAAAACTCTGGAGGAGGACTGTGTAGAAAGAAACACAGAGAATAGAGTTCCTAAATACTCCGAGAGATCTACCAGGAGGGCATTGAGTAGGTGCAGGAGTGCACAGGTGAACTCTCTTTTGAGTTCTGAGAAGAAGAGTGTCAGGGAGAAGACATTCATAGAGTTGATAAATAATATGATGGGAGAAGATCTGCAAGGTGTGCATTGAGAGAATGCAAGGAGTGCCTTAGTAAACCTGAGAGAGATCAGGATTCTAGAGGAAGACTCATGCAAGGAGTGCACAGAGGTGAACCTGTTTCAGGATCAGAAGCTCAGAGGAGTGCAAAGTGTGCCAGGGGAGCACCAAAAAGTCATTTGAAGGACGTAGAAGGGCCAAGACCCTTATATCTTCAGTGATTTTCAAATTTTAGGAGGGATAGTGTTTCCCAGAAGCACAAGTCGAGACCCTGATCAACCAGGCTCGTAGGAGAAATATCAAAGGCCACATCCTTTGACACTTATGAATTTTCCCAATTTTGGGAGGACGAAGAGCACAGAGGTGGAGTAATAAGATCCTTCAAATAAGATACAAAGGGAGAGATATGGACCATTTAATCCACATCCAGACACCCAAGGAGGCACACAGAAAAGAGAATCAGGTCCCAGTATCGAATATGAGCACAAAGGGTCGACAGTCATCCGATCCAGGTAAAGTGCACGGACTTTAAACCCTTAGAGTTCACAGGAGACAGTTCTTGTGAAGCCTCGAAGTTTTGAAGCCAGTCGGAATTTCCCATCTGTTGTTGGGTATTCTACCCTACAGACTAATAAGCTAGGGCTCTAAACTTATACGCAGAAAATGACCCTTAAGACTTAACTTTTGACCTTCTACCCGTATCCGAAACCTCTTTCTTCACATGCATACAAGAGAAGAATAAACCAACCTTTTTCCGGACGGCTGAAGTAGATCCTCCGTTGAATTTCTTGTCATTTTGCTGCTGCTGCTCCTTCCACAAAGCTTCCTGCAATCAAACAATACTATGCATGCATGCTACTGATCTATTATAGGGTTAGAGATAAAAACATAAATCAAATATCATAGATGAGATTCATGTATGCGGGACAGAAAAAGTATCTTTTTCATTAACTTCGATATCAATCAATTTACAATGATTTCTGAGGCCGGTCACCGTTCCACGATTCTGATCCTGGGCTCTTCCTCTTCTTTTTGTCCTCCAACTGCTGCTTCTTGAGTTTCTCCTAAAGCTTGAGGCAAAGCTAAAGGGTTGGGACAAAACTGGCT
>ML779582.1:32455-141525 GCA_009831015.1 Picea engelmannii | reverse complement strand
TCAAGAAGGAAATGAAAGGTATATTTTTTTTTTTATTTCGTTGTAAAATCACACAACAAGGAAAAATGATGACAAGATCAAAACCAAGAGAATGGAAAGAAAACTCTGGCTTAAAGCGCAGATCGCAAATGGAATCAGAGCACAAGACTGCAAAAAAAATCAGAAACACACTAATTCCCACACTTGCCTAAAAACCATAAAATCAATGTTTTTGCTCTTTTGTCTTTTCTATCAACAAAATCAACTAACAAGCACAAGCTAAGGGGGAGACACCCTAACCTGTTGACTGTGCAGCTCCAAACTCCAAACCTCTGAGAGGAGATTTTCTCACTGCAGGAGGGGATGACTGCCCCACCCAAGCTGAAAAGCTACCTAACAGACCCGCGACTGTCACCAATACAGCCCGCGGGTACCCGCGTGCTAAACCACTACAGGGCGCGGGTATCCGCGCTCTAAGTTTTAGCAGGCCACGGGTATGCTTAAAAGCTAGGAGAAAATCAAACACAGGCAATCTAGTCCTGAAAAAGGCTTCTGGTATTGATAACCAGAGTCTCTAACACGCTGAGATGTTGTCACTCTAACAGAAAAACAAAAGAAAATTTTCACCCAAGAAAACAAATGCAAGAAATGACCGACACTACCACTACCAAGATAAACTTGCACAGGAAAGGGGGGCTCTAAGTCCTATAACTCTGATGAACCAGAGAGTCCTTGAATATGGACTAAGGACAGGCTGCTGGCCTACCCCTCAAGCAAGAAATATCTCACTAATGTTAAATCCTATTGCCGACACTTGTAAAAAAGACTGAAGAACAAGACAATCAACTAACAGAACCCAGACAGGATCCAGAAATCCCCCTGAGAAGTTGAACTTCTGAAAGAGGAAGAGGGGACTGCCTCTTTAGTTTCCTGAAAACTACACGCTACTGAAACCACTATAGCCCGTGGATACCCGCGTGCTATAGACAGTTAGGGCGCGGGTTACCCACGTGCAGGCCTTGTGCAGGCCGCGGGTACCTCTGTGTTTCCCGAAAAGAAAAATGTTGAGCGTCAGTCAAAGAGAACTGGTATTGATAACCAGGCTCTCTACTAGCTTTCGACTAACAGAAAACAAAAACAAGCAAAGAAACAGAAATTTAATTCTCTTAAACTACCAAAAATCTTTCACCAAACCAAGAGACCCTAAGAGTAAAAAATTTCCCCAGTGGAGTCGCCAATTCTGTTGTTGGGTATTCTACCCTACGGACTAATAAGCTAGGGCTCTAAACTTATACGTAGAAAATGACCCTTAAGACTTAACTTTTGACCTTCTACCCGTATCTGAAACCTCTTTCTTCACATGCATACAAGAGAAGAATAAACCAACCTTTTTCCGGACGGCTGAAGTAGATCCTCCGTTTAATTTCTTGTCCTTTTGCTGCTGCTGCTCCTTCCACAAAGCTTCCTGCAATCAAACAATACTATGCATGCATGCTACTGATCTATTATAGGGTTAGAGATAAAAACATAAATCAAATATCATAGATGAGATTCATGTATGCGGGACGGAAAAAGTATATTTTTCATTAACTTCGATATCAATCAATTTACAATGATTTCTGAGGCCGGTCACCGTTCCACGATTCTGATCCTGGGCTCTTCCTCTTCTTTTTGTCCTCCAACTGCTGCTTCTTGAGTTTCTCCTAAAGCTTGAGGCAAAGATAAAGGGTTGGGACAAAACTGGCTTGGCAATTTGGCAGAGTTCCTTTACTATAATTTTTCCTCCTTTGACTAGTACCCCTACCCCTCCTTTTATAGGCTAGGAAGAGCTAGGTTTTTAGTCGAACTCTCAGCCATGCATGGCGGAGAGTTTCAGTTAACTGGCAAAAATCCCCGAGTCTCGGCGGAAACTTCCCTGATTTTTTGCATTGTTAGGTACTCGCGAGCTGTTTTAGGCTAGCCCGCGGATACCCGCGTGCAGTAAGAGGACAACAAGAGGATGCCCGCGCCCAGTGAGAAGTTAGGGTGCGGGTTGCTTGTTTTGAGTGGTTTTTTGAGGAGTTACTCAGCATGGATTTGGCTACGAAGAGGCATGAGTTGGCCTGATGCCAGGTAAACCTGTATGGTGCATTTTAGGGTTATAACACCATCATCCAGGCACATAGGTGGCAACAGATCTGAATGTTTGCAGGAAAGAGCTTCAGATAAATTGTGAGGAGCAGAGTGAAAACTTCACAAAGTCGCGAAGCATGGAGTGATTCTGGATCGTTAGATCTAGAAGGGAATGTGTCAAAGATCCATAAAATCTGAGAGAAAGGAGAGGGAATGTGGAAAAGCGTTGAATCTAAGAAGTCTGAATCTGTGAATAATTATGAGTCGTCGATTGCTTGGGTAATCAGAGCCATTAGTGTCGTGGACACGTGGCGAAGGATAAACAAATTATGGGATTTTCGATTCGAAAAATTTCACCAAGTAGTGAGAAATTTGTGTGAAGTCGCGAGATGCGAAGTAGATCTCAACCGTTGGTCGATCGGACATTGTGGACAGTTAATCTGGGCCGGGAAAATTTGTCGATTTGGACTTCGAAAAAATAAGGAGTAAGCGGTTTGCAGAAGTTCTGAAGTACGAAGTCCCAAAGCGCTTGAGAGTTGGGCCCCGGGCCATAGCTCAAGGTTATATTGGGAGAACCTAGAGGAGAGGAGCTAGAACTCGTCATTTAATACTTCATAAGTTCAGAGTCGAGAGAGTCAAGAGAGGCTCACATTTAAAATACCTGAACTCCGTAGTCCTAAAGTACCTTTGGTTAGGTGCTTGATCACAACCAGTGTTCGAGTGAGGGGGAAGTTAGTGCCCGAAATCAATGCACATTAATTGGATGTGTATGGGAGTTATATTTGGAATTGGGGTCTATTGGGAACCTAAAGAACCATTCTAGTTCAATCTTGTGAAAGATCCATCGACTGGGAGGTCAAGCAATTCCTGTTGAGGTGAAGTCTGCATCACACCATTTCATTTTGGCATTGGGCTAAGGTCTATTTGGATTTTTCCAATTCTACTTCCAATACTCTGATACTGGCATCCTATTCAGAGGAATGAATCACCTCTTCAGTCTCAAAAACTTTTTCTACTATTACTGGAGCATGTTTTCGAGTTTTTATTTCAGTTGATTCCAAGGGGGCATGAAAATATGTTTTTGTTTCAATAGAGTGAGTATGAATCTCCCTTCTAAGAAGTGGATTTATTCCCTGTATTCTAACTCTCCTAGATTTCTTCTTCCTATAGGATTTTCCAGACTATTCCAGCTACTTCTTAAGTTGTTTATTTTTTTCCTTTAATATACCAACTTTTTGTTTTAATAGCTTTATTTTCTTGACCTTCCTCCTCAATGCCTTATTCTTGTGTTCCATTTTTCTAATTCGGTTATTTCCTTTTTCTATTGTTTCTTTATGTCTGAGTGCAATTTCAAGGTCTTCACAACCTTCTTCAATTGGCAATTCATTCCTTGTATCCTCTGGGAATTATTGTTTCTCTAAAGGACTACTCTCCCTAAACTGAGGCTCTGGTTGTTTGGCTACATCAGGAGATTCCCTCACGGGGGAGGATGGCATCTCTATATCAGGATTATCAAAGACAGAGTTTGAAGGAGGAGAGGTTGGATCTTGGGGTTCTTCTGGTCGGTCTATATCGCCAGTAAGAGACATTCCCAAATTTCTTAACACTTGGGCCATCTCCTCTTCATATATTTTGAAGAAATCATCTTGCTTCCCTACAGGGTTTTCACGTGATGGATCTTTTTTTTTCATAGTCTCTTGAGTGATTTTAGGTTGTCTTTTCTTTCTACCCTTTCTTCTTTTAACAAAGGGGGTTTTAGGAACATAAGTTGTTCTTTGTCTTTTCCTTTTTGATGTTTCTTCTTGTATACTATGAGTTTCTTCTTTTGACTCCTCATCTGCCAACTGAATATGGTCTGTTTCAATTTCAAGCTGGGTGGTTGGTATTTCTGTTTGAGCACTATCTCCCTCTGGCCAGACTACCTCAATTCCTTGTGGAGTAATTTCAGGGTGGATTTGTGACTGGGGAAGTTTCAGTTGCTCTATTTGCAATTGTCTATTGAGCTCAATTAGGTTCTCCCATGTTATTTGTGCATGATTTAAGGCCCTGACTACTATTAATTCTACTATCCCATGATGACTGATTAAGGTCTTTATATTTTTTAGTTCTTCCAAAGACCGCATGAAAAATGTTATTCAAAAAAAATGACAAATTTAATACTAAATGTTGTTTTAACACTGCCAACAACTTGAGGTGGCGAGGTATCACCACATCATATCATCCGTCGCATGTAATGTATCTTTTCACCATGCCTGCTATCCCCCTCCAAGGTTCACTAAGAGCAGTGGGGTTGAGGCCTTTTCCTTTCTTGTCAAATTCCTCCCCTGGTTCTGCAAAGGATTCCATAGCTTCCTGGAGTGTTGTGTATTTACCAATCCATTTTGCTCCTTCATTTGGAAATCCTATAACCTCGGCTATGATGGTGTTAGTGACTAGTATTTGTATGCCTCGAATTATTGAGATTTCCCCCTGTAGATTTTGGAAGAATGCCATCACAACATTTGTATCAAATCCCTACAGTCTGTTAAAATATTGTGTCCACCCTAAACTATGTAGAATTTCCCTAGCCTGATCAGTAACTCGCATCGGTGTAGGCTCATGATGAATAATTCATCCACCCATATTTTCTACAAGAAAATAAACACAACTATCGTTCCCACCTGTGAAACTTGTTAGACGAGCCTATAAAAGAAAGTTACTAGAAATGGTAAAAATTACATAACAACAATGGTATATAAAAAATTACGTAATTTCCCATTATATTTAATCATTATGGATTTTTGATAATCGTGCAGAATGTTCACCCCCCAATGAGTGAAAGGTCGACCTTGATCGATCGTATGTGTGAATGCATTAATGATAGTCAGTCAAGTGATGGATTAATTATTACGCCGTCGCCATTGGGTAGAACAACCATTAACAATTTCCAAAGAAACTTAATATTAATCATGGAAATGAATGATAATCACATTTTTTGTGGAAAGTGCAAGCCCAAATACCAATATCCAAAGTGTTAAGGAAGAAATTTTGAATATTTCTAATATGTCCAAGTTTTATAAATATGTCACTTGCCATAATTTTGTTATCCTCCCTTGTTTTGAATATAACAATAATGATAGCCTCTTCTTAAAGAAAGGAAATCTATGAGCACAATAAAAAAACTTGGAGAATTAAGATAAACTTCAATGCATCCATAGCCTCGACAGGGTTTCCATTTAACCCATAGATGAGCCAGTATCCTCAATAAATAATTTGAATAGTCTTTTCCCAAAAAGGCCACTATCCAGGTTTGGTAGCCATATAACAACAATTTCACTCACTAGATCATAACAAAGTGAACAAGTCGGCTCGTGATGAGACCTCTTTTCCTTTGACCCTAAATGCCAAAGGCCATTGCCCTGGTGTGGTAGCCATAGAGGGGCTGTCACTTATGTTAATATATTATGATCATGGTAGGTTGGCTCATGATGAGACCCCCTATCCTTTTTGAGAGAAGGTTTTCTCTTTTCTTTAATTATTATTATTATATTTATTATTATTTTTATTATTTTTTATTTATTTATTAGGATTTATTTTATTGTATTTTTATTAAGGGAGGCTCATCTACTCTTTAAGATTTTTGGATGGCGTAAGAAGTGTAAGAATGCCAAGTAAAAATGTGCCTTAGACTCCTTATTATGATGTGAAGGAAAATTATCATTCAAGTGTATGTATATATATAGGGAAAAGAAACTAATTATGGTGGTTATGGATCATGAACAATATTAAGATATTTCAGAAGAATCAATCCATAAACAATTTGATAAGGCATGCTAAATATTCCCCAAAAAGAAAATATAAATCATTTCCATGATAATTAGAAGTAATTCTTTTGAAAATTAGTTATTGAAGTTCATACCCAAAGGAATAACTAAACGTATAAGGAGTAGTCATAAAAAAAACACATGTTGTTGGTGGAAACAAAAATCGTCGCTTTCAGGTGAAAGGAACAACAATAGGAAAAAACACAAAGGGGAAAACAATCGTGAAAAAGGGAACGACAGTTGTTACGTTTGAATGAACGACATTACCCGAAAAGGGAACAACAATCACAACAAAGGGAACAACAACTATTACGTTTGAATGACATTATTTGCAAAGGGAGCAACAACTGTTACGTTCAAATTACATTACCTGCAAAGGGAACAACAATCACAACAAAGGGAATGACAACTATTACTTTTGAATGAGTGACATTACCCACAAAGGGAAAGACAAATGAAGTTTTAGGAAGATGATGGTGATATTCAAATTGAACCATCTAATTAATTAATCAGATACCTCCCACATGAATAATTTTCGTTCTAGTGAATCTAGGATTGAGTAGTCATCAACTAATTTCATTTAATTTTTCAGGTAGGTTTATTCAATGATCTGGGGGATAAAATATATTATATGGTTTACGGTGTCATGCATTAATTTCTATTTACTGCAGTAACATCTGTACATCATTTTTAGTGCAATTGTCTTACTTTTGTTATGAAACATGACATATTCATCTCATGTATAAAAACAAGGTTTATATTCGATGGATTTTTCAAAGTGAAACAAGAGCAATTTGGAGATTGAATTTGAAAGATATGTAACAATTATAAATAAAGAACAGAAAAGAGTGTTAATTATATTTTCATTACAGACGTATTTTACACCCTTTCTAGTATTTGTTCTCCAAAGATATTTATAGTGACTTCCCTAGAAAGTAAGAACTTAAAAACTCAATCAAACATTGAAAGAAAAATATATACAGTGTGTATAGTGCTGGAAAAACAACAATTTCATGGCGTTGAAGATGATGGGTTACCTTCCCAGCTAGCTAAAATATGAACAATAGGATCATTACTTACTTCTTGGCAAAATGATTCTTTTGAAAGAGGTTGATGGTATATTTGTAGCTGATGTCCATTTACCAGAAAGGGGGAATGAGACCCTTCGATGGTGAATAAAGTGATTGTGCCATTATCATGGAATTCCTTGATTTCATATGGTCCCAGCCACCTTGTTTTCAACTTCCCGAGGAAATCCTGAAATCTGGAATCATAAAGAAGCACCCAATAACCTTTCTGGAATGATTTATTCTTGATATTCTTGTCGTGCCACCTAGCTCTCCATTGTTTAATAACAATTGTGCGTTGAAGGGAAAACAAGTGTGCTTCATATAACTCATTGAGTTTTTGTAAGCATTGCGTGTGTGCTTTCGTAAGATCCAATCCAATTTCCCGGGCCATTTTTAAAGTCTTGATCTCAAATTCAATTGGAAATATTGGCTCTTTGCCAAAGACTAGGTGATAAGGAGAGTAGCTAGTAGTTTTATGCCATGTTGTGTGATAGGCCCATAAGGCATTTGGAAGCTCGGCTGCCCAATTTTGACAGTTTGTTGAGACTGTTTTTGTCAATATTGCCTCCAAGACTTTATTGGTACTCTCTAGTTGTCCATTTTCCTGGGAGTGGTATGGGGAGGTAACCCTATGTTTAATGTGATAATTGCATAGAGTGGTTGATATTTTATGTGCTGTAAATTGCGACCCTCCATCCATGATTACTTCCTTGGGTAATCCATAACATACAAATAGTTAAAAAATAAATTTAATGACTGCTTCCTCAGTTGCGTTTGATAAGGCTACTTCTTCTACCCACTTGGTCATATAGTTTGTTTCAACTAGTCTATAAGCTTTTTGGTTTGATTTTGGGTTAAAGGGGCCAACAAAATCTAGTGCCCATCTCTCAAAAGGTTCCACCACCACTTGTGGTTGTAGGGTCATTTCATCAGCCTAGCTTGGTCGACCCATCCTCTGACATCTATCATAGGCTTGGACATACTTCTTTGAATCTTTAAATATCGAAGGCCAATAATAACCCATCTGTAAAACCTTATGCCCAGTTCTGCGGTCTGAAAAGTGTTTGCCACAAGGCTCATCGTGACATGCCTTCAAGACATCATGAATTTCATCCTCTCTAATACATATTCAGATTTGAATATCAGACCCTGTGTGGAAAAAATATCTACCAATCCATGTGAACCGTGCATTACGTTGAACAATTAATTTCCTTTCTCTTGATGATAGGTGCGTCGACAATTTCCCAACTGCCAGATAATTCACCACATCAGCATACCAAGGCGTATTAATAGTTAAAGAGAACAAATGTTCGTCCAAAAATTGGTCTTCAATTGTCAAAGATTAATTTGTCTTGGGAATATGAGACAAAATATCTGCAACAATATTTTCTCTTCTCGTCCTATCCTTAATGGTGATGTTGGATTCCTACAATAGCAACAACCACCAAGTAACTCATCCATTAGTAATTGTTTTGTTGGATGAATATATAATGGAAGAGTGATCAGTATACAAAAACACTGGATAGCCTATTATGTAGTGTCGAAATTTATTAATAGCATGTATAACAACTAAAAAATATTTTTCTATTACTGTGTGATTTAATTCGGTAAGGGTAAGATTTTTGCTAATAAAGTAAATAGCATAAGGCTACTTGTCTTCTTCCTGTCCAAGGACAATGCTTATAGTGACATCTGATACGTCTGAAGAGATTTGAACTGGTAATTTCCAGTTTGGTCCTCTTAGCATCGGTGTTGTTGAAATTAACCTTTTAAGTTCTGCAAATGCAACATCACACTTATTAGACCACTAAAATTCCACATTACCATTTAAAGCATGTAAAGGTGCATCTATTCTTGAAAAAATTTCTATGAATCTGTGATAATATCCTGCACATCCAAGGAAACTACGTACCTTGGTCTGTGTACGAGGTGTAGGAAATTTAAGGATTAGCTCTATCTTTGTTGGGTCTACCTTGATTCCATATGTAGAAACATAGTTTCCTAGTACCACACCTTCAGTCATCATCATATGAAATTTCTCATGACTCAAACATAGCCTAGTAGCAATGCATCGTTCCAGTACCTTCTCAATATTTCTTAAAGCCTGATCAAAGTTAGTGCCATAAGGGGTAAAATCATCCATGTAAACTTTGAGTCCTTCATTAATTAAATCAGAAAAAATTCTCAAAATATCTCTCTAGAATGTAGCTGGAGAATTACATAACCCAAAGGGAAATACTCAATATGAAGGCACCCCAAGGACATGTAAATGTAGTTTTATCCTGGTC
Source organism: Picea engelmannii (assembly GCA_009831015.1). Classification (NCBI taxonomy): domain Eukaryota; kingdom Viridiplantae; phylum Streptophyta; class Pinopsida; order Pinales; family Pinaceae; genus Picea; species Picea engelmannii. The sequence goes on along the minus strand of ML779582.1, from coordinate 132,273 downwards.
CTCAAGAGCAATCTGAATCTTATTATAACCACTAAATCCATCTAGGAAAGAGAAAAAATGCTTCCCTGCTAAAGTATCAAGGACCTGATCTATAAAAGGTAGGGGAAAATGGTCCTTCTGGGTAGCTTTGTTCAGATCTCTATAGTCTGCACAGATTCTCCACTTACCATTCTTTTTAGGGATGATTACCAATGGGGAGACCCACTAGTTGTCTGAAATAGGATATATTAAATATACATCCAACAGTTTATGTAATTATTCTTTGACATTGTCCCTGAGATGAGGGTTTAACCTTCGTTGGGGTTGTCGTATGGACTGGGTATATTTTTGTATATAGATATGATGTGTACATAGTTGGGGATCAATGCCTTTCATGTCAGAGTATTCCCAGGCAAAATCTTGTTGGTATTTAGAAAGGATCTGGATTAATTTTTTCTATTGTTGGTCATTCAAATTGGCATTAATATTCATAAATCTTCCTGGTGCGATTTCAATTGCAATGTTGTTATGGACAAGAGTAGTGGGAATGTGTTTCTCCATCAATTATTCCAAAGGATCTCCCTATGCTTCATTATCTAAAATGAATTTTATCATTTGACATGTTGGATCACCTATAACAGTTGGGTTGTTAATGGAGCTGCTAATCACATCATCTTCTAGTTGGTTTTTGAGCCCAGGAGCTTCTTCTAGTGTGAGAGGAGGGCATATGTTTTATTACGGATATCTAGGTGGTTGGAACTACTGGTGTATGACATGAAGACTTGGTTTAGATGGAGGATCCAAGATAAGGTTTTTTATATCACTTCCTCTAGAAATCGTCATGTTTCTTGTGTGACATCCTATGTATGCATCTATTGTTGCTAGCCATGGTCACCCTAATATTAATGGATGTCCATCTAGTCTACTTCTTCGGTTAATAAATAGGAAATCAGTTGGGTATTACCAAGATTCGACTGAGACTGCTATGTCTTGTAATGTGCCTATTGGTTTAACCACCGATCTATCAGCCAATTCTAACAAAGTTGAAGTAGGTTCATAGGAGGTGATACCCAGGACGTTATAGGCATCGGTAGTCAAAATATTGATGGCTACCCCCAAATCCGCCAGTGTATTTGGGAAAGATAAACCTTGTATCTAAACTGTTACCATGATATTTCCTAGGTCTGCATATTTAACTGGATCATGTTTTCCTAGAATAAGATCGGATAAAGTTCCTCCCACATGAACAATTGATGGATTCTTAGTTTTCCTTCCAGGATTTTTCCCACATAATTCTTTGATTGTTTTCACATAAATAGGAATATCTTGTAAAGCATGTAGGAGTGGAACTTTAACACATGGATTTTTTGGTTCCCCGATGATATCAAAGTTGGGATATACAGCCGGTTAAGATATCATTAGCCTTTCAGGGAATGAGGGAGAAGAAATTATGTCTTTATCAAGATTTTGTTGATCGACTGTGTTTTCCCCCTACTCTGCTTCTTCTGTTATAACCACAATCAATGGTTTTATTGTTGGTTGTCTATCATTCTTGTTCTCTTGTTTTTGATGAATAATAATTTCCTCAAAAGAAACTAAATGTCTTGACCTTAACCGAATCTCGTTGTGTCCTACAAAGTTTGTTTCACCTTCAAATTCTCGACAACTTACATGAGCTGGAGTGGTATGTTATTAGGATTCGGGTTGGGTTGAGTTGACAGTTGGGGGCATATTTGAGGTTGGGTATTTTTGGGCAATTGAAGTGGAGCTTGTAAAGTGGGTCGAGCTTGAGGAACCATTCCCATAGGTTGATTGGTCAATCCCATGGGGCGCTGCCAGTTTTGATTCCAGTTGGGGGCTTGGGCAGTTGTTCTAGTCCACTGGGAAGGATAGGGTATATTATTTGAATTCTCAACAAAATTCTATGCAGATAAGTTGTAGTGGTTTAAATCGTGTAGATAGTTCGTTTACAGTAAATATGGATTCATATAAATCAATGTAACAATCAATCTCTTCACACACTAACTACAAAATCCAAAACTAATAACTCAATCAACAGGAAATATATTCGGAGCAATAACACACCATGAAAACAAACATCAATTAATTATTGAACTCATTCATCTAACTAGGAAACAACAATTTAATCTACAAAAATGCTAATGAATCAATCTCTCAAAGAACAATGATTAATTAACCTATTTGAAAGGAACAACGATCTATTGATATTTAAGAAGGAACAATAATGAAAGGAACAACAAATGCAAACTTAATGAAAAGAATCAGCAAGCGCTAAATTGACAACAATCGGTAATGGAACAACAATCGATAATTTCCAAATAGAACATCTACTCGCTGTGAATGGAATGACACAATCAATTCATAATAGAAATGACATAATAATGAATCTATTCTAACTATTGAAGGAAATATCAATACACAAAATTACCACATAATCGATAAAAATAAAGATAAGACAGTAGCTCCTGTCGACTGGGCCCACGGTCTTCATAAGATGTTGTTATGAAAAACTTAATACGTGAAAATGGTCAACACGCTTGAAAATTCCATTAATTCCATAATTAATAAGTCATTTACAACTAGGTTGTTGTATAGAGTATCAACAATTAGGATATCAGAATTATGGTATATTTTCTCTATCGTTTACTCTTCTTTTTATATTACAATAAGACAAGTGAATTAAGCTATCCTGAGGATCGAGAGATCATGAGGATTTATTTTACTATGTATGAGGATTTCAAGATAAAAATCAATCTTCCTTGAACCGTTTTGTTCCTGATTTATTTAATCTTCAATAGTCTGTGCATCTTCACGATCTTCTTAATTATCCTTGATTAACAAGAATCATTCATTTCTGCATAGAATCAAAGCAATTCAAACCCAAAGTTTAGAAAATATCTGATATTATTTAATATTATTTTTGAAATATTTTTAATTATTTTATTTCCTAATTACTTCAAACTAATAGAAAAGTCAGCAAATAATATATCATAAATCAAAGTAACCAGAAGAATATTTATACCTTTTTATTACCCCAACAATATACTTGTTGTTATTATGGACAATTGATAAGTTTTATGAAATGACAGTCCCTCACTAGCAATGATCCATATTTTATGAGGAGAACGAAATGAATACAGGTTATTGCCAGATGCTTAACACAGAATAACAGAGATACAGTAAAACTGGTTTTCTATTCAATAAGGAAATAAGGTGAAACTGTAAAATGCAGCGGAAAACAAGCTTGTTGTAATGGTGGCGGCTTATCTCTGAGAAGAGATGTGACAACTGAGCTCATTCACAAGAATATGATTAAAATGAGGCTCTCAAGGCCTTTTTACAATAAACAAGATTTTCAAAAACCCTAAACATCCAAAAACCTAACCCTAGGAGATGAAGCGCCAAAAGTCATGTGGGCCCCGTTTGGGTAAGTTAGTACATCAACTTCTTGGGGTCGTAACTTTTGCATACGATCTTGGTTTTAGGCATATGATAGCCCATTGGAAAGATATATCTGAGGACTATAACAATTGCACAAAAATTCATGATGAAATTTTGTGACCGCAACATACCCAAAAAAACATCGTTTAGGGCCTCAAAACAACTCCAGAAGTTTAGGACCCAAAAAACTGCTAAAAATAGTAAATTATCAAAATTGCGAGAAAGTTGTTTCGAGCCAGCTGGAAAAGGTGGGTGGCCACCGATATCCACCTGGATAAATCCTCCATCCTTAGGAAGCAATGGTCTCCATTGCGTTGAGTTCTCCCATTAGATGAGGAAATTTCTGTTGAATTTGGCCCCGGGTGAGCCACTTGCCCTGGTGCAGGAGCTGCCCTACTTTGACAAATTGATAAAGCTGGATCCTTTGTTGTCGAGTGCCCTTGATCTATCTATCCATAATATGATCACTGGATTCCTATTGTATGCAGTCAAGTTAGATATTTGTTGGTGTCAGTTGTTCTTCTATGTCTGAGGTGTCCAATAATGGTGGGAAATAAGGTCGAAGGAGGTCCACGTTGAACACTGGGTGCAGACCAAGGAAAGGAGGAATGTTGAGTGCAAAATAATTATCTCCCACAACCTTGGTGATGGTGTATGGCCCATAAAAAAGTGGGTGAAGATTCTGATGGGGTCCTGTAAGGAATTCTTTTTGCAAGTGCAACCAAACTTTGTTGCCCACTTCAAACTTATGTGGAACCCGATGTTGATCATGGCACTACTTGTACTTGTCATTGGACTTCTATAGGGTATCTTGAACCTGTTGGCGAATGTGATGGATCCTCTCAATGAAGTGGGTGGATTTGTCAGCCTCAGTTGGAGTAGGATAGGATTTGGTCGAGGTGACCGCAAGGGGAAGTGCAACATCTATGGGACCCAATGGTTGGAATCCCAACCCCACTTGAAAGGGGTTGTGGTCGGTTGAGCTATGCAGGGCTCTATTGTAGCTATGTTGGACATAGGGAAGACTCTCATCCCATGTGTGAGGGTGATTGGAATTATACATGTGCAGGATATGCATGTTCATTCGATTTACGACCTTAGTTTAGTCATCTTTCTGGTGGTGGAAGGCCATGGATTTGGTGAGCTTGGTGTCCAGCAGTGACCAGAGGTTCGACTAGAATGTGCTGAGAAATAGACTGTCCCGATCTGAGACAATGGTTTGTGGGATTCCAAAATGTACCCAGACCTGTTCAAAGAAGAGCTTGGCAGTGGCTTGTTTTGTGATGCTCTTCTTGCAAGCAACCAGAATCACCATCTTAGAAAAGCGATCAACAACCACAAAAACACAGTCATTTCCCCGCTTGGTGGACGGGAGGCCCGACATGTAGTCCATTGAGATGGATTCCCATGGCCTATCAAGAGTAGGAAGAGGGGTGTACAGGCCCTGTTTCTTAGTGGTTGGTTTGGTAATAGTGTAGGCAGTGCAAGACCTGATATACTTGTTGACCTCCTGTCAAAGTTTCGGCCAGTAGAAATGTTTTTGTAGCATTGCCACTATCTTTTCAACACCGAAGTGTCATGCCACCCAGTTGTAGTGGGATTCCCAGATCATCTTCTCTCGCTCACTTGATGGAACACATATATGGCCCAGTCGACACAACAACCCATCCTAAAGATGGAAATTATCAACAATTGACTTTGCACCCAACATTTGGTAGGTGGTGGTGAAGTCCGGGTCTGTCTCATAGAGTTGGGGCCATCCATAGGTCTCATGGCCACATGAGTCTAGAACTGTGGTGAGTGTTGCGACAGGTGGTCTAATGAGACAATCAGCGACGCGGTTGATGCTTCTTGTTTTATACTTAATGTTGAGGTGGAATTGTTGCAAGTATGTGGACCACTTTTGATGGTGGTCATTCTACAATTTTCCTTGTGTCTGCATGAACTGTAGTGGCTTATGATCAGTGTGGATGATTGTCTCCATACAAACAATGTAATGTCTCCATTGGCAGCAAGCTTGCACAATGGATTACATTTATTTTTCGTAAGTAGGGTACTTACAAACAACATCTGATAGTGTCACATTATGATAGGCCACAGGGTGATCATGTTGCGTGAGAACGAAACCCACAGCATAGTCAAAAGCATCAATCTCAATCTCAAAGGGTTGTTGTAGGTTTGGTAGTGAAAGTATTGGGTTTGAGCACAAGCGCTACTTCAAATCATCGAACACTTTTTGTTGGGGCCAGCCCCACGTAAATTTCTCCTTACCACTACCCCTGGTTATTTGGCTGAGGGCCCATGCAATATGGGAGAATCCCAACAAAAAAATGTGATAGAAATTGGCAAGGCCCAAGAAGCTCCGAAGCTCAGTGAGTGTGGTTGGGGCTAGCCAGTCACGAATGACTTGGATCTTGGCTGGATCCACATGTATGCCATGTTGATCAATGATGTAGCCTAGGTAATGGACCCTATCCATGCCGAAGGAGCATTTTTCCAAGTTGGCGTATAGCTTGTGCTGCCGTAGGGTGTGCAGAACCTACTGAATATGCTGCAAGTGTTTAGCCCAAGTATTCCTGTAAATGAGAATGTCATCCAGATACACCACTACAAAAGTATTGGTGAATGGTTGTAGGATATCATCCATCATCCTCATGAAAGTCGCTGGAGCAGTTTTCAGACCAAAGGGCATGACCAACCATTCAAAAAGGACTTCCTTTGACATGAAGGCAGTCTTCCAGACATTATTCTATTCTATTGGGACCTGGTGGTAGCCAGAATTTAGATCAATCTTACTGAAGTATTTGGCCCCCATGAATTGATTAAGGAGGTCATAGATTCGGGGAATCGGGTACCAGTTTCTAGCTGTGATTTTATTCAGAGCCTGATAATCAATGCAAATTCACCAGGTTCCATCTTTCTTTTGTGCCAACATGATTGGGCTCCCACAAGGTGAGGAGCTAGGATGGATGTGCCCCTTGTGGAGAAATTCTTGTATCTATCGCTTGATCTCCTCATTCTTTAATAGACAACAATGATATACTGGCCCATTGGGCAGCGGTGCACTGGGGGTCAAATTGATGGGGTTCTTGACCTGGTAGTGCAGAGGTACCCCGGTAGGTGAGGAGAAGATATCCGAGTATTCTTCCATGACCTTATCTACTTGGTTCTTGCTGTGTGGAGAGGTTGGCCGCCGAGACCCTAGATGTGGCTGTGATTTTTCTCTCATTCTGAGAGAAAATCATGAAGAAGACAAAATTCCCCGTTTGAGAGATGACCTTATTGCATTGCTTAGCAGAGATCAAGGAAATAGAACTAGGTGGGATAGCCTCGGGTATCCTATACAATTTCTTGTTCAAAGTAATAATAACACTACGAGGCCTAGACTCATATACAACATGATGTTTCCATAAATAAGGTTGGCCAAAAAGAACATCACAAACTTCTATAGGAGAAACATCACAGAATACCTCATCTTTGAAGGGCTTGATGTTGTATGATAGTTGACACTGTTGGCTGACACAAAGATCACTTCCTTGGCGGAGCCATCCAATGGTGTAGGGTTGTGGGTGCGGCGTTGTCGGCAAGACTAGCCACTTGACGACCTCTATTGAGATGAAGTTATTTTGGCTACCACCATCAACGATGAAGTGTAGTGGGGTGCCTTTTACCCACATCTGTGAATGGAAGAGGTGCTCTCCTTCTTCTGGCTTGTCTGGTTCACTATGCTGGAGCTTGATGGTAGCAATGGTGGCACTGGGTTCTACGTTAATGATCCGTCTTCCCCTTTCTTTTTATAACTTAGAGTTAGAACTCACATCTGATTTAGAGGCTTTCACTTTGACCACCAACGTCTACTTTGAGTGACAGTCAGTAATGTTATGCCAAGGGATCTTATGGAAGTCGCACCACTTCCTGGTATCTTTCTTTGTCTTTTTGGTGTCCTTCTTTGATTGTGGCTTGGATTGGTTATCCTGATAATATCCATATTTTCTCTGTCCTTTGTTCTATGGTTTGGGGTCACCCTTTCCTGGCTTTTGTTGTGAGGGGTTCACCGACCCAAATTGTCGCATCTTTTATTCGAGCTTCTGCTCGATTTTGACAGCATATCGGTAGGCCGAGCCCAAGGATGAGATGCCCAGGAATTCCATTTCGGTCTGGATGTACCTATGCAAAGCACCATTATACTTGAGCACCAGATGTCTCTCTGAATCTTTGATACCCATCTTGGTGCACAAGGTATGGAAGATATTTGTGAAATCTAGCACTGCTTGGTCTCTTTCTTTCTGCAGTGTGGTCCATTTGGTATACAAGTCGTCATAAATTCCAACAGGGTAGTATTGTTCCTTAATAGCATCCCTGAAGGATTCCCATGTGGTTGTGACTGTAAATAATGAGGGTTCCTCTGTTTCCTTTTTCTCACAAAAAGTTTCTCACCAATCTTTGACATGGGGAACGACTTTGAGGAGCGCAAAAATAATCTTTTCTCTATTCGAAAAGTTATGGACAAAAAAATACCCTTCTAGTAGATTCAACCACTTGTCTACAACATCTGCGTCTATCTGACCGTCAAATATAGGAATATCAAAGTTTATTTGTACCTTGAAGGGGGCGGTGCCTTCTCTCTAAGAAGATGCATCGCCTATTGGTAGTCGTCGAAGGATTTGCGCGAAATTATCCATCATTGTGTTCCTCTGTTGCGTGAGGAATTCCTCAATAAATAGTTTGAAAGGATCTATTTTCCCATCATCTTTATTTTCTCCTTCCATGAGAGGTCTCTTGGGTGTGTGAGAGATTTTGTCCTCAATAGAAACAAGCTCGAGACCTAACTCTTTGTACTCCGACCTCGTTGGCGACATGCATTAAGATGACAAGGAGAAGACCACTCTGATACCACTGATCCGGATTTTATGAGCAGAATGAAATGACTACAGATTATTACCATATGATTAACATAGAATAACAGAGATATAATAAAACCGGTTTTCTATTCAATAAGGAAATAAGCTAAAACTGTAAAATGCAGCAGAAAACAAGCTTGCTGGAATGGTGGCGGCTGAGCTCATTCGCAAGAAGATGATTACAATGAGGCTCTCAAGGCATTTTTAAAATAAATAGGAGTTTCAAAAACCCTAAACATCCAAAAACCTAACCCTAGGAGATGAAGCGCCAAAAGTCATGTGGGCCCCGTTTGGGTAAGTCAGTACATCAATTTCTCGGGGTCGTAAATTTTGCATACGATCTTCGTTTTAGGCATATGGTAGCCCATTGGAAAGATATATCCGAGGGCTACGACATTTGTACAAAAATTCATGATGAAATTTTGTGACCGCAACATACCCCAAAAAACGTCGTTTAGGGCCTCAAAACGGCTTTGAAAGTTCAGGACCCGAAAAACTGCTAAAAATAGTAAATTATCAAAATTGCGAGAAAGTTATTTTGAGCCAGCTGGAAAAGGTGGGTTGCCACTGATATCCACCTGGATCAAGAAAGGATTGTGGGACATGACATATTCTGGTGCTAAGTGTTGAATATACATATAAGACTTATGAGATTAACGTGGGGAGTCAAATTCGATTTTGTATTGAATCTTTATGTGGAAAACATAGTGGACTATGTGTTGGAAGTTTGGGTGTTCTTGTACTTGGTTGTAGTTGATGGTAATGAATGTGGGAAACAACGTTAAATTACTACACGTCTCTCTTACCCTACCTCGAGGTCACCACCTTCACTTTTTTTTCATCTGTGTTGGTTTCTTTGGTTGGTGTTGCCTCTGTTTTTCTTAGCCTTGGGAAAAATAGTGGTGCTTGTTGGTTTTCTGGCATTATCCTTATAGGTATGTTGGCTCTTACCTCTCCATTCATGAACTGTAGCTCTACTCCAAATAAAATCACGATGTTGGCTCTTAGATTTGCTTACAGACTATGTTTTCTTTCCAAATTTTATAATGGATGAATGTGGGTATTATGGTTGTGAAAATTACATTTAAATGAGGTTTCTTCCTATTGGAATTTAAACGTTTCAAGATGGGAATATTTCTCGACATTTCGTTCTGTTTGAAATATGTGATTGTGTTGTGCCTAGAATGAAAGCTGCTTATTTCTCTATGAATATTGGAGAATAATTATGGAAAGTACCTTCGGTTTCTCCCTTCTATGGTAATTAAAATTTGAAGGGTTTTCTTTGAAATAAAAGATCACTTGTGTTTTTAGCATAATGCCATACCCTTTATCCAATATTTGGAATACTTGCATCTCTTTCGAATTATCTTTCCACTATTTGTGAATATAGGTGAAACATGAGTATTTTCCTTGCAACCACCAGAGGAGTTCTATGGAAAGTCTGTTTTGGAAAGAAATGGTTAAATGGTTTTGCAAATCCCTTATTAATGTTTCTCCCTTATGTTTTCCCAAACCTTGGCTTTTTATTTGATATATGGAAATTAGTATATTTGAACTACGGTATTGGTGTTTGTTACAGTATTGACCCAACAGTGGGAATGATTAGTTATATGCATGAAGTCTTGGCTCGTTTGTTATTTATCTATGGGGTTTTGGTCAATTTTGAAGTTATATGATGTTAAAATAAAATGATAAGAACAAGTTTCACATGGGTTTTCGAACCTAGTCTTTTTATGTAATAAGTATTGGGGTTGTGATATAAGTATTGTATAGTGAAGGGTCGATGGCTTTATGTTTGTGTTTTCAACCTCCCGTGCTGGCATGATGTAGTCTGGTTTTAATTGTTTCAAATGATTTTATTAACAGTCTCTTATAAAACACCCTGCTAATAGGAACTGAAAAAAGGGAAATGTAAATGGTAAAGTTTGACAATGCTGAGATTTTCATTGGGTTTTATATTGAACACTATAAAACTATTGTGTCTTGGATTTGAATTATTAACAGAAAAACGTTTTGGAAAATGATGGCGATGTTGATTTTCAATAAATATTATTGCATATGATAAAACACTAATCATCTCATTCACATTCATTATCTCACTTTCTTCTCATTATACACCCACTACTTTCCCAAATACATTTAAAACATCCCTTGTTATATTACCATGAATTTCATTTTTTTTAAGAAAAAAAATGGATGAGAAAAGAGAAAGGCTTAACAGAAAAGGAAAGGGACTAGATGATGACTGGTGTTGGAAGTTTGGATATGGGCAATTTTTTTGTTTTTGTAAAGAAGTTACATGTGCACTGGTTTGAACAATATTCGTTGGTCACTTCCCATCCATGCTACCATTTTCCGCTCATTACAAATCCCCCCATCTTCCCAATAGCCCTATCACTCCCTTTTCAAGTGGAAATTGGTTGTTGAGCTTAAAAGTATTGATGGATGGATTACATGTGCTTCTGTTGTGAATGATAGAGACGACCTTTTTATTTTATTTAGGCAGAGTATTGATGCATGGATTGTTAAGAGTTTTTCATAACATGATTGGGATATTTCTTAAGGATGAGTTTATTTAGTAGAGGCAACAATGGAAGCGGTGCTAATATATTTGTTAATAGAGGGAGAGGAAATAATTGGCAAAGAGGCCATAGAAGGCTACTATTTTCAATACATTTTGATGCATATCCGCAAGAATTAAATCAACTTTTCCAAGTTGTATTTTTTTATCTAGTTGGATAAGGAATTCTACAACCTATACCTGAGAGGCATCCTAACCAACCGCATCATAATTTCTCTCATATCCACGTCCCCCCTCATGTCTCTGTGTATCTAGAACCACCTGCCAATGATGGTTGGCAATAAATTGTTCATTAGACTGTAGTTCATCACCATGGTTGGATTATTGTGTCATTTCCATTACCCCCTCCCCCACCGCCAATAAATCCAAATGCCCAAGATGATCATGTTGTCTCACTAGTACAATGCTCTCGGGCAAGCAAAACGATAAAAGATAATATTCCCAAGCCAGAGCTAGATAAAGGAAAAGTAGTGGCCACTCCCTCCAAGTCATCCAAATATTCCTATAAATATTTGTCCTCTCGTCTCCATCTCAAAGATGATTGTTCACACATCATTAGTGCAGTCCACCCACAAGGTTCCTATAAATTGAAGGCTATTACGTAGGATAAATCATAAATGGGATCTAAAGAGGGAAACAGTGAAAAGAGGAAAAATGCCTCTCACAACAAATATGGTTTTTAATGTTGATTAATGATATTTTCTTTTGAGGGAAGTCTTTTTATTTTGGTAGTATTTTGGACAGAAAATACATATTTTGACAGAGTTTCGGACAACATGGATATAATGTTATTTTTGGATTTAATCATGTTCTATTTTGTTGATATTAAAATATTTTATTATTGATAAGAGGATGGGAGTTACAAGGAGGATATTTGAATTATAAATTTGGGGTATTATACTTCATGTTTTGATGATTATTAAAGAAATGAAAATTGGAGTGAAAAGGGGTCCCACCTATTTAGTTATTATTTAAATAGACCTTTAATTATAGATTATTAATTGTTTGTCTCAACTAATCAGTTAGGCTAATTAATCCTAACAAAATAAAGGTAGTTGAACTACCATAACTTATTGGGAAAGAATAAAAGATCGATGAAATGAAGAGACATGGGAAGAGAGAATAGAAGGAGAACTTATGCTATAAGGTTTGATCTGTACTTGTTAGATACTTCCATTCTTCATTCATTCTAAGTTAACTAGAAGGCTTAACCATATTGATTACAATAGGGTCTTATTGAAGGAAGCAAGATTCAAAACTTAATGATAGTTTTCTGCAGCTTGTCTTTAAAGTTGTATGATTTATCTTTGGCAGTTTTTGTGTTATTGTTTATTTATGGATTAAATTTCATGACTAATAAATAATATTTTCCATAGTCAACTGACAATATTTTATGGCAAGTTGATCCAAATATTTAGCTTCAATTTTATTTTGTTCTCAGAGTATTTTTGTATGGTTCCCATTGGAGTCTTATAAATCTATCCTTGGTCCCAACCCTAGTAGGGGTTTGTAAAGAGAATTCAACTTTGTATCTCTAAATGAAATCAATATAAAAATCATATTTCTGATTTTAGCCTCACGTGTGTATTATGATGATTTGGTTTAGATTTTTCCTTCATCCTTGTCTCTTATCCATGTATACTCTTATGTAATTTCTTTCTTATTTTATTTATTTTTCACAGTTACATATAATATATATATATAATTATCCTTGGTCCCTCATACTTAATACTCGTGGATTAAGTGACTGTTTTTTATTTTAAGGTATAAACCTCGGGTAACATTCCCAACTATCTTTCCTTAGCCCAACAAGATCTTAAAATGCTTGAGTAAGGTTTCTCATACCTTTTCCTCAACAGAAACATGAAGAATCTTGGCTTGATAGATACATCAAGAAGAAGAATTTCTAGACATCAAACTTAGTATTTCTCTATGACAACAAGTTTTTATAGCACCCCGAGAATTTCAATATGCACTGGTTAGGCCCATATGTGATCATATATGTTACATATGTAGGTGTTGCTCAACTAGACCAGTTGTATGGAGAAGTCGTGGAAGGACTAGTTAATAGGATTCAACTGAAATTGTATGAGGATGATAATCCTTTCACGCACTAGGTAAACTACACAGTAACCTTGTATATATATTATAGTGTAAATTGAAAAATAAAGAGAAAGGAAAAGGGAAAAATAAATAAAATGGTTTAGGGAAGAAGTAGAAAGTTGAAGTGTTAATCAGTAGGAAAATATCACAATCAGAAGGATGCACAGACAAAGTAAGTGAGTCAGTCATACAAAGATTGTGCATGGAGAGGAGATCGTCTAGATAACAGTTAAGAACAATTATGAGGAAACATGACGGGAAAAATCATTTATGAGGAAACATGACGGGAAAAATCATTTATGAGGAAACATCATTTCAAAATAGTTGAGACACTTATTAATAAATGGTAATTACTATGGATATCGTAACATAATCACAGATCTATATCAAAATATACCAAAGGATTCAGAGTTAATTAAGAGTTAAGGCAAGCATTGAATGAAAATAACTAGTGGATTATATCGAAATTTTAGGCACGAAGGTAAGTTAACAACTGGATATGAGGTATAAAATAAAGAGAATGATGAGCGAGGAAATATTATTGTTGATTATAGTTTAAATAGATATCTAAGTGAGAAGGAGTTGTAGAGCCGAGAGAGTGTTGTAGAGTTTCAATAATTAGTCACAAGGAGACTGTTGCAGAGAAAGATGGCACTACCTAAGGAAGTAATGGTGTCTACATCAACAATGAAGAAATAGTGCAATAAGGCACCACTAGTATCGGTATAGGAAGAAATTCTAGGAGAATCCTCATAAGAGCCAATATTTCCAAGAGATTAAATACCACTAAGGAAGGATATAGTGAAGCCAGTAAAATTTTTGAAAGACGCTAAGTACGATCTTGTGGAGAAAGAAATCCCACTTTTAGTAATCGTTGAGGAAGATATGTTAGTCTTGATACCCATTTTAAATTATGTAGACCATGATATTACGGATGGGAAGAAATTTTGGAAGCTGGAACTGAGCAAGTATTTGAAGAGATACATTAGTGAAATACAAATATCGTTGTGATAGATCCAAATATATGGGAAACAGGGTTGCATAAAGATGGAATTTTGAACGTATTCGACATACCACACTTCCGAAGGAGCGCAGAGAATAAATCCTGCATGAAGATGTTGTTTAGTTGGGTGCCCTAAGGTTACTTATGGCTCAACATGCTAGTCTCAATTGATACATAATTAATTGTGTGCATTACTAGACTATCGTCGTAAGGGGAGGAACATTCACTGATATTTTCAAACAAGAATAATGAGAAGGCTCTATCAGAGAGCATGAAAGAGAAGTTTCATACATTCCGAGGACAACACAGTTTAGATGTAGAAAGCATATGTGACCTTACAGTTGGGTTGGCGACACAATTACTAGCTTGTAAATTTTTAAGGAAGTGTTGGAAGGGCCAAGTACCAAAGAAAGTAATAGTGACAACCAAGAAGTGTGTTGAGGGTGCGTAAATGAACTGAGACACATTTTTTCTCATCTAGTTCTTAATCAAATATGAAGAGGCACACGATAAAGGGATTGCATTTCACTATGCATGGCTATTAATTCTAGTTGCATTATCAAGATGGAGGGAGTCAGATGATACACATTTTTTGGGAGTAAAATATAAGACCTGCATAACCACAATATATTAGAACTTGTGGCATACTACACACAAGGCACAACAATTATACAACAATTTTCTTTTTATACATACAAGGAAATGATTCAGGAAATCATTAATAGTATGCCACGCATTCCACCATAGGTGGTCAAAGCATACAATCTAGTTGTGTGATTTAAGGAAGGACACCATCACATGTATGTGAAATTAGAAAAGGACCCAAATCAAGAATGGATTCCCACACCATACAGTTTAACCAAGGAAGAGATGGGACACATTATGGAATATTGGGATGATGATTGGAAGATACCAACGATATATACGAAGTAGCCGGAGAAAAAAAACTTGGAAGTACAAGATGTATATGATGATGAAGAAGAAGGAGAATAATAGGAAAAAGGAAATGGAACATGAGGAACAACACAAAAGAAAGTCCCACACATGGGAGAGAAGAGAAGAGAAGTAGATACGAAGATGGTAGTCCCACAACACAAGAAAAGGAAAGCTACAAAAGAAATAGTCATGCAAGCCCTCACAAAAGATGATCTGGAAAGGATTGAAGACCAAGTTAAGGAAGAAATAAATGAATCCTTTGAGTGTGTGACACAACAACAAGAGGAAAGGAATTTAGATATGCAAGCACACATTGTCGTGTTGCAACAAATCTTGGAAACAATGACACTAGCACTAGTACACACTGGATAACAAGTACAAAAATAACATATAGCGTAGATGACAAAAGAACAATCGACGACATCCCAACTAGTTTCATAATCAAGAGAACATCGGGTAATGAAGATAGTGGCAGGGGCCTTGGAGTTCCCCATAATAGAGTTGAAGGAGAAAGAAAAAAAACTAAGTCCTGTTGACTTAGTGTTATCTCAGTTTCCTATATAAAAATTTTATTGCTTACAATTGAGTGTGACAAAGGAAATTCAAGTGCATGAAACCTCGACCTCATTGTAGCTGACAAAACTAGTTGCAGACAAGCACATGTTGCAAGCATAATACAACCAAATTAGATAGAAGCAGGATGAGGCAACACAAAAGGAAGAGAGAATCAAATGGGTTATCAAGGAGGTCTATAACATTATTCCAGAAGTGCTAAGAGAGGAAGATGCCCCATTGTAGGAACAAGTGATAAATATGAATGAATCCATTTAGGGGTTCCTAACAAATATCATTGACTTAGAGGCATGACAAATACTAAGCACTCCCCTAGAGGAAAGGGTGCAAGATGAAAAGATGGCCACCACAATCATAGATAACATCAAGAGTATGTAATTAGAATGTGCTAAGTTGTATGCAAAAAGCACATGTGTGTAGATATAGTTGATTGAAGACGTGGAGCTATAGGAGATTGGATATAAGATACATGATGCATAGGATAAGGCACATAATTTCAAATAAGTAACGAGTAAATTATCTCTATTAGAGGTGGAAACAACAATGGTTGAAAACAAGAAGCTATATTTAGAAATAAATTATCTAATGGCGAAGTGGTAGGCTCATGCAAAAAATATTGAGGTATTTCAAGAATAATCCTATAAGGTGATAGTGGAGTTAGAAGCCACTCAAGGCAAGGTCAAGAAGGTAGTGTAGGAAACCGTTGAAAAATTAAAGACTCACTTAACAATAGAAATGGCCGAGGAAATTGTACAGCGGGAAGTATAAGTCAGGGGAAAAGTTGCAATGACCATTGATACACTACATAATTTCTTGGCAACATGGAAGGAGGCCCAGAGTGCTTGGGGATGAGCCACATGGGAGTGTTAGGGGCCTGTTGGAGTAGCATATTTTGGATAAGGTTTTGGAATAACACAAGTGTTTGCACCCTATTCATCATCTTGTGAGAAAATATGAGGTGCTTACATGCCCAGTTGGGTCTTTCTGAGCATGACAGCTGTAGAGGAAAGGGTTAGAGAAAAGAACAACAAAACTATAAGAAAGAATTAAATTAAAACAAACTAAAACTATGAGCATATGGATAAAGAAATAACAAAGACAACAAGACCAATATCACCAATGTTTTTAGGCTGATCAATTGATGAAATCAAAGAACAATGAAGAAAGGGGACTATAAGTCCCTTCTTCCTCCAAAGGAAGGCTCTTGTGCACTCACAAACTTGCTCTCCTTACAATAAGAAAATGATAATGATGGTGAAAGAACTCCAAGCACATCCACTCAATGGAGAGGTGAATGGCTCTATGAAATGGTGCTAATGTGTTATTGCCAAGGAGTGAGTCCTTAAAACAATCTAAGTAGCATAACATTACATGAAATTCCTTGAGAAAATGATGTTTCTTCATGGATTTTTATAGCATAGCATTGGGTGATTATGTAACTCCTTTGTGGTGTGAATAGAGGCTCTTTAGGGCTTCATTAGGTCTTTGACCAGCCTACCATGTGGATTCAGCTCAGATTTGGGAGTCAAATCAGCTTGGGAGTTGATCCATAAGTGGTTGGGAGGCCGACCAATTCAATAAATGCATCGTTTAGCAGGTGCGTGGGTTTTTGCGCCAACATCCGCACATCGTGCGCGTATGCGTGCATGGCACATTCATGTTCCGCGCATGTGCGCGCGCACCCGAATTCTGCAAAGCGCTCTTCAATTTTTGGGTTACTTTGTATAGTTTTTGACCTTTTTGCAATGCTGTGAAATTAATTCAGTGCCATGAATGACTTCATTACTGTCTGACGATGCTGAGTTCTTGTCACCATGTGTGGACAAAATTTTAGTGATAACAGATGCCCCCTGATGGATGAGGTTAGGAGCATACGTATAGCCGAAATCCATCAATGTTTCTTCTACTGAGAATGTTGTTGTAAGAGAGAGCAATAGTGGGACCATGTAGAGCAATCCTTTGGAGAAGAAAGGAACTGATAGAACCTGACCTTCCATAAGGTGTGTAACTTTATACAACTGTGTACAAACGAGGCGGGCATGCCCCATGCTCGTGTTATGTAACTCTGAAAAAATATGACGGAAGTGTTGGTGTAGATAACTGCGGCGCCCTCGGGGGCGGTGATGATACAGGCAGAAGACAATTCTGCAAAGGAATATACTCTGAACAATAGGCAATGATCGTGGTAATAAGCCACGACGATGATGTGGGCATTGATGCCCCTACTAGGTTCAAAGGTCTTCGACAAATGATAAAAAGAACTGCAATAGTCGCAAAGTAAGACCCACCATAACATGAGAAAGTGTTGGCGTCGAATGTTATGGGGGCCAACGATAGCAGGGAACAATGGTGTTTCACCCTGTGTCATCCGAGATCTCTCATTAAATGAATAAATAGAATCAAGATACTGTCACCCTTCTGGAAAAAGTGTGTTGCTGTCGAAAAAAGGGGAATGCGACTCCCAGAAGCAAAGGGCTTCATAGAATCTACTGAGGTGAGGAAGTGGCAGAGGTACATAGATGAAGTCAAGAAGTAGGAAGACTCAAGACTGCCCTTGGTTGGAGAGTATATGATGTAATGAGTGGCCGCAACCGTGTGACGAGGTCGAGTGTCAGGGGGACTCCAAGACTGAGAATAAGTTGTGCCAGAGGCGGGACAAGGTGAACAAATTCAGAGGGTAGAGGTAAGTGACCTGGGTAGTACTCTAAAGATATGGACGATGTCGGCAAGGGTAGATGAGAAGCGATGCTCCAACCAAGGGTGACATGGGTTGCGCGTGGCCAAAATGAAGCAAGTCGCCAATGGTGACGACAAAAGAAAATGTGAAGGCTGAAAATAAAGGCATCTGTACAATAAATAATGAATAATTTATTTTTATTTTTTTTGGGGGGGAGAAATGTACAAATACAGAAACGGGTGTCCCAGTGTGAAATGCGTGCCCCAGGGAGGGCAGAATTTTCTGGGAAAACTGATGANTGAGGTAGGTGAAATGAGGGTAAGTTCGTAGATGGGAAAACTGATGGTGGGTGAAATGGAGGGTTCATGATCCTGCGGAGGTGCAGGTAAAAAGAATAGAACCATAAAGAGATGATCTGGGAGTCCATATGGGAAGCTAGAAAAATGAGGAGAAGAAGTATGTGGTTGATGCGCAACATGATGAAAGACGATCGAGACTCCCATCCCTAAAGGGTAATGAAGAACAACATGAGTGTCAAAAGTGCCAAAAGGTGCTATGAATGGGACAACTCATGTGGGTAAGAAAGCTACCGGGTAGCAGTACCGTAGATGCAAATGGAGGTGTGAGTACTGCAGAGCCGGGAATGAGGATCCTAAAGGAAAATATCAGAGGGTGTGACTGGAAATGTAAATGAAATACAATGGGGGAGACTACATGCCAGTGCTGAATATATATACCTGAAGGGATGATGTCGGTGACCGATGAGCAAGTACCTGCACACATAACAACCAAATACCCAAAGTGAACTATATCTGAAGAGAATTAAAGATATGAGCATGTATTTGACAAATGTGACTATGCGCGTGCGTACCTGACCATGATATGAAAAAAGGGCACCCCAGGGGCCTAGGATGAAAAGTGACTCAGGGACTGTTGTGATGTAGGCGGCGGGATGTTGATCCCGTGGCTGAAGACGGTTTGAAAAATGGACACCTTGGGCTCCCGGAATGGTGAGTGGAATTTTGGAAAAAGGCCTATATATAGTTGTAGGGCCCACATTGCCACCTCATTTGTACCTGCTGCAATAGTGACTGGACGAGCAGATTGTAGAGGAGATTTGGAGAATCAGGGAGAATGAGGCATCTGATCAATGGTTTGCGAGTGTCAGGTTAGTGGTCTGATCATCCTGCATAGAAATAGGTTTCCAATTTTTGGGCAGGGCGGGTACGGGGGGTAGTACAGGGGTAATTAGGGGTTTTTGTCTAGGGTGTGGGCCCACATGCACGGGCGATTCGGTGGAAGGCGCGCATACGTTCACGCCTGTCCACCAAATAGACGCGCATGGGTGCGCGAGAGGGGGAATTTAAGGCACGCCTGGGGGTGCGCCTGTGAATTGAACAGGCGCGCATCAGTGTGCGCCTATGGGTTGGACAGGCTCGCACTTGTGTGCACCTGTATGATGAACAGGCACGCTCAGGAGCATGCCTGTGCAGTGAATAGTCGCGCATGTATGCGCACCTGTGTAGTGAACAGGCACGCATGTGTGCACGCCTGTTGGTGAAAAAACCGCGCCTTTGAGGCAAGGTTTAAGGGTAAAAAATGAGTTTGTTTGATGTTGTTTGATGGGTATCTGAGCTGATATAGGACTCTATGTTGTGTTCAGGTGGCCAGTAGTGACGATGCCAGTGCGGTGGCGCGAGCGGGATTGGGCCCAGTTGCGAGAGGCTGTGGCCAATGATGGACCTGGGGTGCGGGTGGCTTTAGCAACCTGTGGGTTGCTAAAGTTTTTTGAGTGCCCGTTGATTCGGGCGCAGGAGTACCTACTACAGTTCCTGCTCGATATGTGGAGTCTGGAGTTGCACTGCTTCCTCATGCAAGGAGAGCAGATCCCCTTCACTGCGGTGGAGGATGTATACTTTCTGACTCGGTTCCCTTTTTGGGGAACGCCCCTACCGACAGAGCCTGTGTTGCCGAGGGATACATCCCTGGCCACGATTGGGGCCCGATACTGCTCAGGAAAGGACTTCATGTCTGGGACTATGGTGAAGATCAGTGCAATTGACTCTCTGGCTCATCGTTGTATAGCGACGATGATTGTTCGTGTATACGGGTCACTTGCGACCCAACGGATTAGTGGTGGCCAACTGTTGGTGCTGGAGAGGGTGGTGGTGGGCCGTGAGCAGTTCTCATGGGGGTTGACATTGGATGCACAGATGATCGTGCAGTTGGACCGTTGTCAATCCACAGGTGCAGGAGAGTTTTCTTTTGGCTCGATCCTGGTAGCCTAGTTTTTGGAGAGGGTGTCGATGCTGTGCCCGAGGGTTTTGCTAGAGGCGCCAGAGGCACGAGAGCCGCGCTTGAGGCGGTGGTCTTCAGTGTTGGTCCGTCACGGTGGTGGCGAAGGTGGCCACTACTTCTCAGTAGATGTGGCGCAGATATGGCGGCAGATGCCACAGGTAGTACTGCAGTACCCCTATGCTGGGGTTGAATTTCGGAGTGACCCAGACATGGTGTTGCCTCCATGGGAGGTTTTCGACCATCGAGGTACGTTTTAGCATTGTGCATATTTTTGTTCTTATGTTGTTTTTTGAGATATCAGTCTATATATATGTGATAGAGATACTAATATGATCTGTTGTTTGTTGTTTGGTGCATGTGCAGATGTGGCACCTCGCGGGTGCGAGGTGGAGATGCAGCGAGTGCCATCTAGGCGTGAGCCGAAGGGATGACCACAGGGTGAGAGGTGGCAGAGAGAGGTGGTTGCAGGTCGTCCAGTAGAGCCTGAGAGGGTGGCGAGACGACGCTGTTTTGATGACCATGAGGATATACGCCATCGTCTGGAGACGGTGTTGCAGGACGTGCCTTGTTGGCGCAGTTGGCGCAGTTGGACCTTTGTCGGTCCACAAGTGCAGCTCCCGGAGTGGAATATGAGGATATACGCCATCGTCTGGAGACGGTGTTGCAGGACGTGCTTGAGGGCATGTGGATACGCATCCAGGATGAGGGGTTCCTGGAGCAGTGTATAGGAGTACTGCCACCATGGCGGTCTATAGTGCGATGAGAAGCTGTGCTTGCCGCGATGACTAGTGGACGCCTGCCGCCGGGGCAAGAGGGTCCTATGGGTGGTCCTCCACCACCGTCTAGGGCAGGTGGTGGTGGGCCACCACCTCCTCCTGAGGGAGGAGCAGGTGGGGGTGCGATAGAGGCACCCTGATTGATGTATATATTTTTTTGTTGTATATAGGCTGGTGAGCCGATTTTTGTACCGAGGTGTTGTACTGGCCTGCGGGCATATGTATTTTTGTATGTAAACATCTGGATGGCCGGATATGCCTTGATATATATATATATATATGAGTATACATATTTTGAGAGCCTGGTTTTGTTTACATGTGTTTTTTTGTTGATGATGATGTCTATGCTATCTATATGCTGTGACAGGATTTATGAGATGTTTTTATGTATGTGTAGCTTGATGTGATATATGCCAGTCTAACACCATGTTAGCTATTTCATCTGTTGTTTGATTCAATTGTCTTGGAATATGTGTAAATGTAATGGAATCAAAATGTCGAGATAACAGTCTAACCTGCAGGTATTTGCTAAAGAGGCATGGATTGCGTACACGGTATACATTGTTGAGCTGAAGAACGATTAGTTGAGAGTCGAGGAAGACGCTAAGGTGGAAAATATGATGACGTTGGGCGTCGGCTAGGAGTCCAATGACCGCAGTGTATTTCGCTTGGTTGTTGGTTGCTGGCCCCAAACATATGTCACTTGAGTGTAGCATTTCATGTGAGGGAGTGTAGAGAGCCCATGCCGCCGAAGCGAGATTGTGCGTCCAACAGCTGGCGCTGTCGGTATAACCAATGTGGTAAGCTGGTGGAGGAAGCATCTATCAATAGCACAAAGGATATTTTTAGACGAGAGGGTAGGAGAAAAAGATTAAAAACACTAAACAAGAAAAAATAACCTAAAGTAGAAAAACTACTTCTTAAGCATAAAATTTCTTGAGGTATAACCCATTGACGGGTTCCTTGAGCGAGAGGCCTTCAGGGGAGGCCAATATGTATGCGCATTTGGTGAGGAAATGTTGGATGATGTAAGGGCCATGCCAAAGTGATTCAAATTTTCCATGGCCAAAGGTATCATGAGCGATATCATAGGCCAGGACGAGGTCGCCTTCGCGGAATGATCGAAGGTTGACATGGCGATCATAGGTAGCTTTGGATCATTTTTTAGCTGCCTCACTGTTCTGTAATGAAGATCGGCGATAATCATCCAGTGACTCCAAGTTCATCAAGCGCTGCTCCATTGGAGCAGTGTCAGGTAATAGCTCAATTGCGGTGCGTAAGGTGGGAATTTCTCACTCGATGGGAAGAGTTGCCTCGACCCCATGGACTAAATGAAATGGCATGAAACCTGTAGAGGTTTTTACTACCATTCGATAAGCCCATAGCGCGGAAAATAACATGTGATTCCAATTGGTTTTATGTTTATTAACCGTGCGCTGTAACATGGTCTTGAGGAATTTGTTCACTGCCTTGACCTGTTCGTTTGACTAAGGGTAATATGGTGAGGCAAACTCATGAGAGAAGCCTAATCGAGATGAGAGTTCGACGAAGATCTCATTCTTGAAGTGTTTCCCATGATCGGAAACAAGTTGGAGTGGTACGCCAAAATGGGATATGACGTGGTTAAAGAAGAAGTGTGTTGCGGTGTCAGCGGTGTTGTTGAAAGTGGGCATAGCTTCGGCCCATTTGGTGAAGTAATCAACGGCGACAACAATGTATTTGTGACCATTGCTATAGGGGGGATTACAAGTCATAAATTCGATGCCCCTTTTACAAAAAGGGCCCGCAGTAATGACAGGGTGAAGAAGAGCGGGGGGAGCTCATGCTTTGTTGGCGTAGAGCTGACATTGCTCACATCGTTTCACGACATGAATGCAATCGTGGAACAAGGTAGGCAAAAAGTAATCGGCTCAGATAATATTTTGAGCCGTGGATATACCTAAAAGATGGCCCCCACAAGCACCGCTGTGGCAGTCATTTAAGACTCTGTCGGGCTCATCAATAGTCAGGCAATGACGAAGAATGGTTTCGATGCCCCGCCGATATAGGATGTCTCCGATGAGGAGATAGCGGGGGGCCTGATGGTGAATACACCGACGATGATCTCGTGATAGATGGTTACCGAACTTTTGA
The DNA here is from genome assembly GCA_009831015.1 of Picea engelmannii. NCBI lineage: Eukaryota > Viridiplantae > Streptophyta > Pinopsida > Pinales > Pinaceae > Picea > Picea engelmannii. Next base: position 108,851 of record ML779582.1, on the reverse strand, counting down.
GTTCATAGGTATATGAGAAGGTCGCCATACCAAGGATCATCGGAAGCGATGTAAAAGAGATGTTCGTCAAGAAAGTCGGTGTTGACGGGGGCACTAGTGATGTCAAAGGGAAGGGTCGTGACAAGTTTGGCGAGAACGAGGACCTTCATACTCTTAGGTGTTGAGAACTCGGGGTCGTATTCCTGGAGGATAACGATCCATCAAGCGAATTTTTCATTAACTTGTCAACGACTGAGCAAATATTGCATAGGGTTGGAATTTGCGACGACCTTGGTGGTGCGAAGTAGAATGTAATGGCATAGTTTCTGGACTACGAGGACAACTGCAAGAGAAAGTTTCTCTTCGTGTTTGTACTTCAAGGGTGGTCCCGAGAGGTTCTTACTAACATAGTAAATGACATGTTCACGATTGTCATCTCTGAGCTGGATGAGGACGCCGACTACTGATACAGCTGATGCTGATACGTAGAGGATGTAGTCGCAATTGTAGTCAGGTGCACTAATCAAAGGTGCATTTGAAAGCACTACTTTAAGATCATCAAATGACTGTTGGGCATAGTCATCCCAGTGAAAAGGGATGTCGTGACGTAGTAAGCGAAGGAAACTATGTGCGCGTATGGCGTAATCTGGGACAAAGCGTCGAAGGAAGTTAGCTTTGCCCTGAAGACTCTGAAGTTGTCGTAAATTTCGGGGAGGTGGAATTTCGGTGATAGCTTTGACTTTGAGGGGGTCCACGGTAATACCTCTTTGGGAAATGATAAAATCGAGGAGTCGCTCGGCGGTGACGCAAAACACACACTTGAGAGGGTTCAAGCGGATGTTGTACTGGCGACACCGTTGAAATATGATTCGTAAATCATCGAGATGCTGGGTGCATTTCTTGGAGCGTGTTGTGAGGTCGTCGAAGTAGGTGAGGATGATTTTAGCCATATTGTGGAAGATGTATGTCATGGCCCGCTGGAAGGTTGCGCCAACATTTTTTAAGCCGAAGGGCATGACATGATATGCAAAGGTACCCCATGGGGTAATGAATGCAGTTTTATACTGATCGGCTGGGTGGATTTGGATTTGGTTATAGCCCGAGAATCCGTCCATAAAGGAGAGAGCCTTGTGGCTAGCGCAGTTGTCGATAATTTGATCGATCAATGGAGTTGGAATGTTGTCTTTTGGACATGCGTTATTGAGATCGCGAAAGTCTGTGCAAACACGGATAGTGCCCTGTTTTTTTTCAACGGGTACAGGGTTGGAAACCCATGAAGTGTAAGCAATGGGGTAAATAAACCTGGATGTACGTAATTTGTCAATTTGGGCTTTGATGGCCGCGACCTTGGATGGGTGTAGCGGTCGTTGTTTCTGATGAACTGGTGTGATGTCAGGCCAGGTGTCGATGTGATGTTCGACAATGGATGGGTCGAGGCCAGGCATATTCGTGTATGACCAGGTGAAAATATCCCTGTATTCCTGGAAGAGGGATTTATATGCGGCGATTTCCTGAGGAGTGAAAGCAGCTCCAATGATGATTTCTTCGACGACGCCATTTTTTATGGAAATGTCGATTTTGATGGTGGGGGAAATGTTGGCCATATTACCTTCTTCAAAAGTGTCAGGGGAAATAATGGGATTGTTGAACCAATCGACAGGCCCGGATGGGATAAAATATTTGGTTTCGACCGCGTAAATGGGGTTTTGGTTAGGAGGCATGAGGGCTTCCTGTGGTAGGAAGAGTGCACAATGATGTAGTGCGTCCTAGGGAGAGTCTGGGCATTGTAGCTCTTCCAGGATTTCCTCGTCGCATTGTAAACATCGGGAATACAAGGGGTTGTGAGGAGTGATCTCAGTGCTAGTGTGATTGCCCCCTGCTGGAGAAGCAAGGGGAGCAGTGCGAGCAGATGGTGAGGGTTCACTCGACATGAACCATATATTGAAGTACTGAGGAGTACCCGTGGTGGTTGGGTGGAAAGTCTCCATAGGGGAGTGAGCAGGAGAGTTTGGGGGATTGCGGGGTAAATCCTCAGAGATGTCTCTTAAGAACCATGGAGGCGTTGGGAGTGCCTCGGGCTCGGGAGAAGTGACATGAAGATCCTCAAGTGACGAAGTAACATCAAGTATCGTCTCTGCAGGTTGGTGAAGCAGGGCCAATTGACGTCGCCTGTATGCAAGGATCATAGGACACTGGTATGTAAAGTGAGTTAATGAATCGCAGAGAGAGCAAGGGCATCTCATACGTTCATTGACTATAGTGGCGACATAGCGAATGTCAGTGATGTTTGAAGAGGACGTAGCAGGGTGTGGGTTGTTCTGGAAGTTTTGGCGTACAACAGCTAATGTTTGCTGAAAGCGTGGCAGTGATGGGCAATGATGGGTGTAATAGCCATATTCTGAACATATAGCACACAAAAATTTGGTCCTCAACCCTTTACTACTGGAAGGTTGGGTGGTAGCGGTAGGACTAGTAGTAGTGACGGGTGTTGTGGGGGTTTGATTGAGGGGAATCAAATTCCGTAATTCCGGTAGTGATGGGCAGTTGTTGGTTTGGTGACCATGTTTCTCACATAATGCGCAAGGTGGTGCGATGCGTGGAGGAAGTGGGGCTATGGGTTCCTTCTTCTTTCTCCTACTCCCAGCTGTAGCAGGGGGGTTAGGGAGTATGGGGGTTGTGGGGGTAAGGACGGGAATTGTCATGGGGAGACCTTCCTGTGGCGGAAGGGATGGGTGAGGGACCATCTCATGTGGATGTAAATACCACACTGGGATTGCTAACACCATATTAGGTAGTGTGAGTTTTGCGGCTACCTGGAAAGCTTCGATACCGGGTGGAGGGTAAAAGAAGAGAATTTGAGTGAGGGGTTGGGGAACTGTCTCCAAAATGGGACTATGCCCCTGAGGGGATGTGGATGCATGGACTGTTGGGTCCGACGAGTACGCAGGAGGCTCCGGCTGGAGTGGTTCTGCGACTATTGAGACGTCAGGAATGACTAAAACCTCCTGCGGAGGAAGAGCATCCTCCGTGTGAGTTCCGTTAGATGAGACGACGCATACTTGATTAGGGGGAAGGAGTGGTGGTGCTCCATGGTACGTCCCTAACAAGGATGGATCTTTAAAAATCCCAGGACCCATCTCGACGAGTGGATATCCGTCTTTGTTGGTGTGGATGAGGGGAAGAATGTTATCGAGGTTGGCATATGGGTTAGGCTCATAATGTGAGACTTGGTCTATTGTCACAATCTTCCCGTTATGGGGGAACATGATTGTCCGAAAGATGGATGAGGCCACTGCCTTCATAGCATACATGTAGCTACGTCCAAACAAGATATTGTAATCGAGCGGAGCATCGATAACTTTGATGTCAATGAGAATAGTTTTGCCCCCGAGTTCCATGGGGACATTTTGGAAGAGCCCTTTACGAGATGATGGTCGTCCATCGTAAGCTCATAATGTGATGGAGGAGGGTATGAGTTCCGGGGAACCAAGTTTTTTCCATACTGTTTTGGACATGATGCATGTAGATGCCCCTTCATCAATGATACACCAATGAATGGTGATGTTTCGTATTTTTACTGGTATTTGAATAGCGACCAAGGCGGGAAGGCGAGGTTCACAGCTATCAAGATCAAAGGTGATGAGTCAAGTATCAGCAGGGTCGACTTCCCCCAAGGCGGAAAGTAGAGATTTTCGTTGTGTAGGACAAGTCTGGAGGACTTCCAAGACTGACATGGCAGTCGGGGATTGGGCTAAGTCGTCTACCAAGCTATAGTTGTGGGCGACCCTAGCCTGTGGGTTGTGGACATTCCTGCGCAAGGGGATGCGAGGGATGCGTAATGGTGGTTTGGTGGAAGGGAGAGGGATCACCAACGGGGGTCCCGTCAGTGTATGGTTTGTCTCTGGAGAGATAGGAGTAGACTCAGCTGGATACTGACGATTCCGTGTTTGCAGAAGGATTTCTTCCTCACTGGTGAGGAGAATTGTATGCTCTACTGGGTTGTTAGGGTTGTGGTATTGATGCACCTGAGGTGGGGGATGTTGCATGTCCTGTTGGGTATTTATCACCCCTTGATGTGGGATAGGATTTTGTAGCACAGCGGGAGGGGGTTGTTGCACATACTGTTGTGGTGTCTGCTGAGAGGCAGTTTGTGCAGGAGAAGGGGGAAGGTTCCCAGAGTCTTTCAGCCTTTTGAAATCAGCGATCTGGGGGCAATGGTGAGTGTAATGAACAAACTCGCCATAAAGAGCACAAGGGAAGATGGTCTTCACATTATTCTGCCCTTAGCGTTTGTTGTTATTGCCCCCTTGGGGGTGTTGGTTCCCTTGGTTCTGGTTGCCCCCAGTGGGTTGGTGTTGTGGGGGTTGATTCCCACCTTGACCAGGGTTATTGTTATTCCTATTCTGTCCTTTCTTCTTGGCATTGTTCGAAGGATGAGTTGGGTTGGTTGTGTTCAACTGTTCAAAATTTTGGTATTGTTGAGCAACAGAGGGTTGAACAAAATTGACCCCCGCATGAGGATGTGGGGGAGCCATGGGCTGTGGGGGACCAGGAAATGGAAAGTATGGATTTTGTGGTGGTACCGATCCATAAGGTACATAGGAAGGCTGCGTGTTTTCACTAGTACTATAAGCTGATGTTGAGGGAGTACCATTGTTTGTGGGAATGGGTGGATGTATGGGAGGTGTCGGTGGAGGTCCACTGATGGGTGGAGGTATAGAAATAGGATATGGTTGTTGATAAGGGGGTGGGGGGTAATAAGGAGTGCTCCCATAGGCCGGCGGGTATTGAGGTGATCCATACATCTGTGGTGGTTGGGGTTGTGGACCATGGTGTGTGGTGGCACCTATTAGTCCGTCTGCTGAATGAGACATCCCAGGTTTGTCTTGGCCAAATGGCACAGGTTTTGGAAGGTTAGGAAGTACCGTGTATAAGTACCCTGACTGTGCATAAATAAGGTCATATTGTTGGGCCTTACTGATGGCTTCCTCTTCATATTGAGGGAAGGTGGAAGCGACATCCTTTCCAAGTAGAGAGACAAGTGATCTAAGAAACCAATCAAGGCATTGTTGCTTGGTGGTTTCTGCTTTACACAAACTACGTCACCTACGCCACTCATGAATGTGGTCAGCGATGTGGGTGGCTGAGGTTTGTTTGAAGTTAGACAGTAGTTCTAGGCCATTGTCATGGCGGATGGGTAATTGGAAGAAGGTCAGGAAGTCTTTGGCCAATGACTCAAAGGTCCCATGGGACCCTGATTTTTCTTCGACATACCATTTGGTTGATGGGCCAGTAAGTGTGCGTTGAAATAGTCGCAGTCGGATGGAATCATCCATAATGCTATTGGAAGAACACCATAGATGAAAGGTCATGACATGGTTGGTGGGTTCATCCCCTGCCTTTCCTTCAAACTTTGGTATGTCTGAAGGAAGTTTTGGTGGCATGGCAGGCCATGTGGCGTCATGCAATATAGGATCATTGGTGAGCTTGATGAGATCCAGTATGTTGAGAGAGGCCAAGTATGGCATCTGTAGTGGGGTGGGAGGGTTAGCTCCAGCCATAGTGTGTTGTGAACCTGACCCTTGATGGGGAATAGGTGGGTTGGTGCTCCCTCCTTGAGAGGAAGTGGGTCCTCCGCTCCCGTGTAAAGGAGAGCGAGTGAATGGATGACCTTGGGATGTAGACCCAAGTAATGTAGAACCAAGAAAATCTGATCCTAAGATAGTAGCACTCATAGGAGTGTGTGAAGGAGGTACCAATGAGCGGGTACGACCAGATAATCCTCCTAATATAGGAGGGAGGTTGAGAAAGCGTCGTGAATGACGGGGGTTCTGTGGTTCCCCTATGATGTCAGACTAGTTGTGTGAATGTGTGCAACAAGTGGTGAGAGAAATAAAAAAGCCTTTGCGTTGAATGTTTACACAATATATATATATCCCAATCAAACAGTAATCAAATGTGCATCATACATAACATGAGAAAGAAGAATATATATGGGTAAGTGGGTTTTGTCCGTGTGGGGGAATCACAAGAAATCAAATGCTTGTATCCTAGAAGACGTGACATCCTTCCTCTCAAATAGCACTGGACCTTCCAATAGTTCTCAACAGTGGGGTCTGAAGTCACCGGAAGAGAGACTAGTGAAGGATGAAACAACTGGTTATAATGAGGGGTAGAGGGGGCATATCCTGAAAGAGATGGCGATATTTCCCAATAGCCACACAAAATCAAATCAAGGTGTAATTGCAGCCCACAATTGCCACCTGGGTAGATGTCCTAAAGTTGGTCACTAGGTACCTCGGTCAAAGTGCGGCATTTAGATTTTCGTCCTAAGAAATGGGTCACGGGCTGGATCCCGTCCAAGAGGTGGGTGCCTCAAGGGGGGACACACAGAACAACTGGACCTCGGCCTTCAACCCTTCACGGGTATCTCCCTGCCTTATGGTGATTGGAACACTTGACTTGGAGGATTTGAAAGTTCCCTATTCGACAACCTCTATGTTTTGAAAGCAAAAGGAAAGAGAAATAAACCCAAATGAGGAAGGAATTGATACCTATTCCCCAGTATGGTCTCCAATCTGTTTGCACCTTATTCGTCACCTTGTGAGAAAATATGAGGTGCTTACATGCCCAGTTGGGTCTTGCTGAGCATGAAAGCTATAGAGGAAAGGGTTAGAGAAAAGAACAACAAAACTATAAGCAAGAATTAAATTAAAACAAACTAAAACTATGAGCATATGGATAAAGAAATAACAAAGACAACAAGACCAATATCACCAATGTTTTTAGGCTGATCAATTGATGAAATCAAAGCACAATGAAGAAAGGGGACTATGAGTCCCTTCTTCCTCCAAAGGAAGGCTCTTGTGCCCTCACAAACTTGCTCTCCTTACAATAAGAAAATGAAAATGATGGTGAAATAACTCCAAGCACATCCACTCAATGGAGAGGTGAATGGCTCTATGAAATGGTGATAATGTGTTATTGCCAAGGAGTGAGTCTTTAAAACAATCTAAGAAGCATAACATTACATGAAATTCCTTGAGAAAATGATGTTTCTTCATGGCTTTTTATAGCATAGCATTGGGCGATTATGTAACTCCTTTGTGGTGTGAATAGAGGCTCTTTAGGGCTTCATTAGGTCTTTGACCAGCCTACCATGCGGATTCAGCTCAGATTTGGGAGTCAAATCAGCTTGGGCACTGATCCATAAGTGGTTGGGAGGCTGACCAATTCAATAAATGCGTCGTTTAGTAGGTGCGCGGGTTTTTGCGCCAACAGTCGCGCATCATGCGCGTATGCGCGCATGGCACGTTCCTGTTCCGTGCATGTGCGTGCGCACCCCAATTCTGCAAAGCGCTCTTCAATTTTTTGGTTACTTTGTATAGTTTTTGACCTTTTTGCAATGCTGTGAAATTAATTTAGTGCCATGAATGACTTCATTACTGTTTGACGATGCTGAGTTCTTGTCGCCATGTGCGGATGAAATTTTAGTGATAACAACAAGAATGTGTTATCACACTAAATTGCCTTGGGTCTTTTAGTTTGTTTTTTATCCTTTTTTAAGCCTTAGATTTTAAATTTTTTTAAAAGTTTCATCCATTTAAAGGTTATGTTTGGTAGGGCCCCTTAGATGATTAAATTTTTGAGTCTTAGCTCTAGTTTGATCCTCAAATTGATTTTTGGTCCTAGAACCGTTTCATCTCATGACTTATTTTGGTCCCCTTCATGACTTGTCCCTAGGTCGATCCCTCCCATGATTATACTGATGTGACACACCTCTCTCCTCACTCATGAACTCATAGGCATGCCTCATCATCCATTCTTACTTGCCTGATCATTTCTTGAGTTGGAGCATTGCCCACTCATCAGGCAGTTCCATATCGCCTTTCTCGTTTATCATACTTCCACCTCGAGTCATGATTTCCATGACTAATGTAATGTCCCTTGTTTTCAGTGCTAGAAGTTGGTTAAAGATGCCTTCAAAATCTTTCATTTACGATCCCTGGTAACGGTTTCTAAGTTTGAAAAACTCAACAGTGTTGCACTGCACAAATTCATAAGTGTTGATCAGGCGATAATAAGCCAAGCAAATATGATGTTGAGAAAGATTCGAGGGCTGGATTTTTCAAAATTTCATCCTGAGATTGCGTTGGAGATATCAGAAGGTGTCTACTCCATAGGTATCCCGTGTTGCCTCCTATGCATATTGTTTTTCATAAGAAATTTGCACTCAGGTTTTGGTTTTCCAAGTTTGCACAGTCGTAAGGGACTCATCTTTGCATGATAGATTTGTCTTCTTTATTTTTAAAACATGTATCTTCATTGCTTGTGTCTAATTTTGATTATTGTTTCCTGCCTTAGCCATTGAAATCGCAAGCCTGTAAATAGATTATCCTCTGCATATGCATTGCGCTACCCAGAGGCGCTGCCTAAACCCTCTTTGTCTTCCCTATTTCCTTTCATCTTGGAGTTAGGAATTTTTTAATCAATTGCAGAGAGCTAATTTCAGATTACCCCCTTGCTTTCTACACTCTCGAATACCTATATAAGCCTAAGGGTGTAATTCCTAAAGTCAATCTTGGATTACTAATCACCAGTCTGTTTAAAAATGGGTCAGCCTAGTACATTTGAAGCTTGATTTAAAGCTTTCCTGGTCATTACCATCCCTTAATACTTTTAAAATCCCTCTTTCTAAGCCATGGAGACTCCTCAATTGAGGAAGACACGCAAAGGTGGCAAGGTGGTTAGGACAGAACTGGTCAACTTGCATCTTTTTGATACATAACCCATGGCAAGAGAGATCTTTCAAAGAGTTGGGTGCCTCTCATTCTGCCAGAACATGAAGAGAGGCCATCCAAAGGTAGCAAGACAGTTTTCATTACACTTTGATGGTAGGAAAACCAAGGTTGGGTATTTGGAATTTGAGGTGACTAAAGCCTCTATCTCAACTGCAACAGGAATTCCCATTACAGATGAAAAGTAGTTCAAATCCATGATTTTGAATTCAGCCTATGCTAAATATATCTTTAAACCACAATATCAAGCCAATGATTTGTCTAAAAGTATGCCAAGGAATCAATTGATTGAACAGTTTGACAAAATATTGAAGATCATACAGAGATATTTTACATGTGAGGGGAGATTTAACACATTGTACCAGTACCATGTAAGGTTGTTGCTACATTTTACTGCTAAGGTTGAGATGAATATTCCCTATTACTTGTTAAGGATTATAGGTAATATGTTAGACATGATACAAGCCAAATCTAAAGATGTTGATTCTAGCCTCTTCCATTCCAGATTGATCAGAATGCTAGTCTCTGAGGAATTGGGTAAGAAAGAGATTTCATGGGATCATTTTTTTGTTACTTCTCATTTCAAGTTGCATCTAGCATCAACTCCTCAATCACAGAAGGCAAGTCCTTTTTCACCCACTATTGCTACTAAAGAAGGGGCGAGTAGGAAGAGAAAGAGAAGAGCCTATGTTCAAGTTTCAAAGGTCAGTAAGCAGGTCACAGAAGCCGAGGAAGAATTTTTTCCTTCTCCACACAGAGATGTTTCACCACCTCCTCCACCAGGGTTAGAAGAGGTGCCTTCTTCTACCAAATATACATCCAAGAGAGGGAAGAATCTTATGTTTCCCTCTTATCCTCCAGCAGTCGAAATCAAGGGTAAAAGACCTTTCACAAGGTCATCGATTCCTAAGGAGGTTTTCAAAGAACAGTCTTTATCAGAAATCCCTATCCAAAAGAAGAAAGGAAAAAACATTGAAAATCCTGTGGAAGAAAAACAAGAAGCCCCTGTACAAAAAGGGAAAGGTAAAGGTACTAAAATACCTTTGAAGAGAAAAGATGAAATCTCTGTGAAATACTTTGAGGAGCATGTGATAAGAAATGAAGAAACCCCTGTGCAGAGGAAGAAAGGTGAAATCAAATCCACCAAGAAACCTAATGAGGTGGACAAGACACTTCCCATGAAGGTGGAAGAGGAGAATGAGAAAAAACCTCTTGAGACTTCGCATAACACTGCTCCTCCTGATAGTCAGACCTTCAAGATACTTATCAGGAAACTTAAATATGAAAGAAAGGATGTGGCTCAATTGAAGAAGGAATCCATGTATGACATAGTCAAGATGACAGAGCTTATGGATGGCTACAGGCACACCCTTGAATTGGCTAGGTTTGCAACAAGAAGGGACCAACCCCTTCATATACATATAAAGAATATTTACAGATAGAACAAAGGCTTTTAGTCTAAGAACAAGAAGATAAAGGCAGGGCTGAAGCACTTTCAAGATGAGGTATCCCGAAGAAATTTATAGGTGTTGGTTGAAGCTTCCATTGAGGATGACAAACCAGCAGCTAAGGAGAGAACAACTACACTGAAGAAGCCTATCAATGCTAAGAATAAGAAGTTTTTTGTGTCAATTGAATATCCTCTTTCTACCAGAAAGAGTGTGAGGTTAAGTGTCAAAATGAAAAAATAGCTGGTAAAAGGTAAGCCCCATTTTTTAGGATGGTTTCTTTTTTGGAGGGTAACTAAATTCAAATCTTTCCTCTACCATCTATACATGCTTTTAAGCATTAACTATTAGATTTTTGGGTTTTTGCTAAGTGTTATCTTCCCAAGTGGTAAAGGGAACTACCTATTGTATGGTCAAGGCACCTAATTAAAATGGTTTTGTCATCATGAAAGACCACCAATTGTTCTTCACATATTCAAGATTGAAGGCACTACATTTTGGACAATGCTACCTAAACCTGCACAAAGACACATCGTAAGTGGTACTACCCAATATTTGGTAGAGAACATAATTGCCATACAGGTGCAACACAATGGTCCTACCTAATATTGCACATAGAGCAGAGTTTGTACATATATGCATCATAGTGGCGCTACGTACAAGCGCTGCCAAATATTTCACAGAGGGAAAAAGTGTGCATGCATATGCAGCACAGTGGCGCTACCTTTTCTCCTTGTAGTGCACTACCCAAATTTTCTACCCAAGGAAGTTGTCATCAAACACCATGGATATAGGAGGACCAAGCTAGAAACTTTTGGATAAATTGATGATGGAGAAGGTTGTAGAAACAACAACTGGCATCATGAAGACAACCACATGCTTTGAAAGACACATGGAAAACAAGGAGCCGTGTAGAAAAAGGGAATCAAATAAGTTTGAAGTTCGGTTGGATTGGTCACCAACATTTTTCTGTTTTATAGCATAGGTGGTTAGATAAGTTGTTAGATCAAACAAATGTTTAGATTTTTTCAAGGGAAGGAGGTTAGATCGTACCTCCATTTGTTACCTCCCTTTTGTTATAAATAGATAGATCAATTTATTTATTAGGTTCGGATGGTTGAGAAAGACTCCCTTAGACTATAATATTTTGATGAAGTAACTGTGATATAGTGATGTACTAGACTTAAGACATTTTGACTAATAGAAATCAACTTCTCCTTCAGCTTATTTTCTTCTGATGCTAAATGTTCATGCTTTGAATGATTCACATGAATGATTATGGTGATGTTATGATGGATGTTTGATCATTATGTTATCATGATGTTTATTTAACTTCCTTAATTTCTCAGTTCAAGAAGATATTGTGTTAAGAAACTTTCCTCAGGATTTTTTAGACTCAATGTTTACATTAGCCCCTACATTTCTCTTATTCAAGTCTTCCCTCTATTCATACTTACTCCCAAACTATTGATTGAAGTTATCCAAGACCATGATTGTTGGTACATGCTAGCCCTGTTATCTGAGTTAGAACATTATCATTTGAGTCCTTTTCCATTTGACCCTTTAAACACCCTTACATTCACTTATACACTTGATGGGTACTGGGCTTGCCTTCCATGCAATCTGAAGGTGACTCCTAGTGCTAACAAAATGGATCATGCAACATTTTTTCTAAGGATAAGTGCACGCGTAAAGAAGTTCAAGCATTTTCAAGAGTTAACACACAAAAGGTGGAAAGTAGTTAGGATTTGTGGGACATTATGTCCACTTTGTAATCATACTATAAGTAGCTTATCCCTATTGTAAATAAATAAATTATAATGGGTTTTTGGGTAGAATAGGGAGAGAGATTTTTGGAAGAGTTTGAAAGAAGAGTTCGATGAGTATTGGGAAGATTTGGGGAACTAGTGTGCACTGTATGCGTGAGCGGATAGGGAATGTTGAGGTAGAATTGATATATTTGTATGAGTGCAGTGAAAATCTAATGTAAGAACTAAATATTATGAATGAATGAATAAGAACCCAACCATTGTGGACGTAGCCCAGTTTGGGGTGAACCACGTTAAACCTTGTGTTATTATGTGTATGTTATGTTGTGTTTGATTATTCTATTAATGCATACATATGATGAATGGGAAATATGTGTGTGCTAGATGATATCATAATTACACACATATGATAAATAAGTAGATGGGATGAATCTGTCATATATTAGTGTATGGTTTCGTACATAGGATGAATAAGTAAATGTTAAGTAATGGAAACTACACACACAATAGATGAAATAATAATTCATAGTATGGTCATGTTGAATGCCACACTTCCCCTCATCATTGCATAAACTTGGTTCCTGCATCCCCTCTAATTGCCTTGGGTGAGACTTCACTTGCTTGCAGGTGATGCCAAAAAAGCCAGTGTCTAAGGATTTTGGTGGTCTATTATTGTTTAACCTAGGGTCTTCCTAATGCATGCCAACAGTCCCAACGATGCAATATTCATCCAAGGATGAAAAAGAATCAATAAAAAAAAATTCCACGGTGATATAGGAGAAACAAGGAAAATATAAGGAAAATGGTTAAAGAGGATACCTAAACCCCATGACGATTGACTGTCAAACTTGGATAATGAAGATATTCCCATGTCCAGACCAGTATTCATGGTGTGCAGGGTACATATGGATGAAATATGTGATGGCCCATCAGTGCTAGAATATGAATTCAAGATATAAATGTTATATGTGTTTCTCATCATCATAAAGGGAATAAGGACAAACGTCAAAAGGATAAATCTCATGAAGGAAGGAGGAAGGCCAAGGGTAATATTGATCCTCAATAAATATTAGAATTGAACCCAATAAAATGGATTTTTGTCTCTTCAAACATTCTACATTTCTAAACTATTTTGGGAAGATAGGCTCAACTAAAACTGGAGAAGCCATTACTTGGCATTTTCATGTACTATTTTTGAAACTATTAATACAGAGAGGCCCTCAGGGGCATCTTTTGATAGGAAGAAAAACTTCCATGTTTTGTTGTTTTATTGCGAACTATTTCAAGTGGAATATATGTTTTTCACATGGGATGTAAGAATAGATTTTATAATAGACTATTATGATACAATCTATGTTGTTCTTGTAGTTATTTTATTCTTTCTTATGTTATTTTCCCTGAATGCATGAGTTGTTGATGTATTTAGAGATATGCCCTATACTTTTCTAGTTATGTATTTTTGTGCATGTGCTTCTAACTTTGCACCTTCATGACAACTTTCTAATTGGGTTTTTAAGCAAGGTTTAGTTTCATTACAGCTCATTCGATTATGATAATTCAATCCTAGCTAGGATAGGATAGATTAGAATTATATTATACCCTCATTTACATAGTCTTCATCTACATCTTCCATTTATATAACCATCCATCATTCACCCTCATCGGTAGGTCGAGCTGCAACCAGTAAAACAAAACCAAAAATGGTTGTTAGGCCATAATATGGATGGGTTCTCTATTAGAAATGGTCAGAGTTTGTTGGGTTAAATATCTCATTCATTTCTTGTTCTGACCCAGTTTCATATCTGATTAGGGTTCCAACAAAACCCTCTAAAAATATCGATCCTCCTGGTAAACCAGAAGGAAACACAACATAGAGAGTGCACAACACAGTCTCACCCGAGATAGATTTATGGGTGATTGCAATGCTAAAGTGATTGCAGTATAGGAATGAGTGTGGATATGGGAATGTGTTTTATCTTATTCATGAATTAATCTGATTATGCATTCAGTATCTCTATGATTCATCCATATTTAGGCTCATGCATGCATTCTACTATACCTAGTTAATCATTCATTCATAAAATAACCATTAACAGAAAGTAAACATGCAATAAACATCGCATGGGACACAATTTTTACCATGGTTCACCCCCTCCTAGTCTACATCCACAAAGATTTGGCTTCTCGGACTCTTTTATTCAGTTTGTTGCAAAATATGGCATTGCGCAAATTACATATTCCATCATACAATCATGAAGAGGTTCAAGAAACTATGTGAGGTGGACTATATCACATCGGGATCCTCATCATATGATCTAACCCTCAAGATCTACCATACTCAACTCTTCTACAACTCAACAACTTTTTCCTTTTCAAAAACCAGAACTTAACACTTGAAATAATGAACCTCAACTACAATAATCGAACCCCTCACCTAGACCTCCTAGGTCTTTCTTTATACTATTTTTCAGGATTATATCAGTTACAATATTTATCAAAAACCCTAACCCTAAGATGTTTAGGATTTCTTGCCTCCTCGCACATGGATTTTCCTTTTTACATGTTTTTCCTCATGCGTGTTTGTTTTCTTGCCTATTGTTCTTCTCCAAAGTTAGGTCTTTCCTTCCAAAAATAGGTCTTTCTTCAAAATAGTCATGCATCCAATAGGCCCCCAACACTAACATGTGGCTCGTCCTGAGCCATTTAGGTTGTACACGCTCCTTGAATAACCTCTTCCAAGATGTGGAATTTCCCTTCTAGCTATGCCCCTTTTTCTCTGTCTTGCACATCTTTCTCTGTGAGCTCTTCTACCCTCTATGATGTGATGTGATCCTTGAGAGATTCTACACTCTCAACATAATCCTAATTCATTCTTGTCTTTTCCTTCTCCAATTTTGCAACAATTTGTGTTGCTTTCTCTTGGAGAGGTTCTAACTAGGCTAGCCTTGCCTACTTATTATTCTACATAATTTCCAGTTCTTCTTCTAGGGTCTTCATCTTATGCACACCCTTCACTCACTCAGTGATGCTCATGGACTTTTTCCTCTGCTTTAGCTCTTGTATTTTAGTGTTTATTCCCTCCTTTTTCTGATCTAGATTATGGACCCTCTCATATTCTTCCAGTGTTTTCCATAGTTGCACGGTCTTTTCAAACAATTGTGTGACTTTTTTAGCTTCTTTATGCATCACTTCCACTTGCAGTGATGCTTGTTGTTCCCTTTCAGCTAGAAATTTAGGAGGATTAGTTGGGGTTAATTTTTCTTTGAGATCCTCGATCTGCTTCTTGTAGTTCTCTAGTGTCTATGTGATTAGTTGGATCTATTCTTATGCATTGGTCATGGCTTCCTACGCACTGTCTGGAATCCTCGTAAAAACTTCTTTCAGCTACTGCTCTAAATTATCTGCATGTTTTTCTCCTCTTTTGTCTCAAGATTTACCTGCTCAACTACTAGTTCCAAGGAATCCTTTCCATTCCTAGTTTACTACAATTCTGAACCATATATCCTTGTGTGTGATTGCACTTCCTGCGCGACACTGACTTGCAGTTTTTGTAGTTCCTTTGTTGGTATATTCACCAGTACCAACTGTACAAGTGCTAGATCCTTAAGTGGTGCTTGGGCTATGGCCTTTTCCATCTACAGCATGTCTGATGTTACTTGGAATATTGGACTCACTTGCGCTGTGGCTGGATGGTGTATTTTTTGAAATATTGTAACTGCAAAGAATATTCTACTTATTATTGAGTTATTTTCTTATAGATCAATCCCCTTTTTTGGATTTATCATGTCGAGACTTATGTATGACCAAATCCCCTTTTGTGTATTTATCATGTCGAGACTTATGTATGACCAAATCCCCTTTTGTGGATTAGTCAAACCCTAATTAAATTATGTTAATTTAGAAGTGGACCCCTAGGGCTAATTAAAGTGTCTTTAGCCACTAATTTGAGAATTCGTCCCTACCTAATGAAGAGATGCCACCCTAGAACTCCTCAGCTAGTATAAATAAGATAGGCTAGCACCTCATTCACTCACTCACTCAATTCACTCATCTAGTATGCAAGTTTGAAGGAACATGCATTTTTCAGAAGAATGAGAGAGAGGCGCATTGCTCAATATTGGATATTCTCTTGTGTTTGGTCTTTTATCTTAGCATTGTATTGGTTATCTATATTAAGGAATTTTTTGTTGGGTTTTCTCCCCCATGAGGGCTTCCCAAGATAAATGTTGTGTACCTTGTGATTGTGTTTCTTTCAGTGATCCTTCTTATGCTATTATTGTTTAGTAAAATTGAAAAGAACTTAATATCAACTCTAAATTTAACATGCAATCAAAGATTGAAGGAACAGAGCACCTTTCACTCAGCAAACAAAAACATCACTATTGTCGTACAAGAAAATTAAGGCTTTTTGTTGGAAGAGAATTTCAGCCTAAAAACTATCTAGGGAAGTGCGCCCTAACCTAGAAAAATCATTAATATATTGAGTGCACCTTTTCAGTGGCCAGATATTATGGAAATTGAAACCATATTTTTCATTGGTACCAGAAAATTAAAAAACTAGGAAACTAGAACCAGTACCAGAAGTATCAGTCTAGATTTGTACAGGCCTAGTTTTAAGGGGTAAAATTTGGATTTTCTGAAAACAGACTACACCAGTCTACCCACCTCAGCCAAGAACACCTCCTGGTAAGTTGATATTTAATTTCTGAGCACTTTCAATTTTTGGTCATTTTCCCAGCTCCAAGTCAAGATGTTTGCAAGAACCAAGCTTGTTGACAAGTTAGAAGGTGTGGATAAATTTTGTTCCTAGAAGTATTGGATTGCACTCATTATTGAAGAGAATAACCTTGCAATATTCATCAAGGAAAATGTACAAGAACTCGCAGATGCTACAAGTAAAGAAAAGTACCAGAAGGATATGGTTAGGGCCAAAAGAATCATTGCAGACTCTATTAAAGACCACTTGATCCCTCAAGTATATTCCAAGAATAATCCAAAAGAAATTTTTGATGCCCTAACCATAATGTATGAAGGAAGGAATATCAACTGGAAGATGAATATGAGAACCTAACTCAAGAATACAAGGATGCAGAAAGGAGAAACCGTTCATGACTATTTCTCTAGGGTTTCTCAATTCAAGGAACAACTAGAAGAAATTGGAGACAACCTAGATGAATATGAACTCATAATGAAAAATCTTAATGGTATCAAAATACCTTGGGATTATTTCATCCAAACTATCTGTGCAAGAAAGGATAAACAACAATTTGACAGTCTTAGGGAATAATCTGTTCAAGAAGAAGCAAGAGTAGTTAAACGAAAATTAGTACTACTAAGGGATGAATATCAAGCCCTATATGATCATGCTAAAGGAGTAAAGAGAAGGTCTCACTTCAATAAGGATACCCACCTACATAAGGAATATCACTCCCCAAAGAGATTCACCCATTTCCATAAAGAATCTCACCCTCCAAGGAGATTCCAAAAGTTTCAGAATGGTCAAAGAAGAGAAAACAGTTCCTCCTCTTATCAATGTTACCATTGTGACAAGATGGGACATGTTGATAAGAATTTTCCAGCAATAAGAGAAGAATACAAGAAGAGAAACAAAAAAATACACCATTCCCAAGCAATAGAAGATGATGAGCCACCCAAAAAGATGATTAATGAAAAGATTGAAGACTATGTTTTATTCTTTGCCCTCTCAGGATCTATGTCACCTGGAGAGGACACTTGGATTATAGATAGTGGTTCTTCTAATCTCATGATGGGTCAATGATACAATCTCTCTATCCTCACAGAAAAGAAATTTCCCCAGAAAGTTACACTTGGATATGATTACCAATACCCTATCAAAGGAGTGGGAGAATCCACCTACAAACTTGATTCAAGGACCCTAATGAAGATGAAGGATGTACTATATGTACCATGTTTTAAAAATAACTTACCTTCTATCACATCTTTAGATAAGAAAGGTTTCAAGGTTGCATTCATAGATTGTGAAGTTCTTATTTGGCCTAAAGGAAAAACCATAGAAGATGCAATTGTCATTGGAACAGAAGAAGGTGGCATGTACAAATTAAAAGGTCACTCAGATGCAGCGTTGACTCACTCCACTGAGAGTCTCTTTGAACTTTGGCATAGAATACTATCTCACATCAACTACAAAGCCTTACCATATGTCATCAAGGTAGTTACAGGTCTACCTGAATTCAAGGTTGATCATGAAGGTGCGTGCAAGGGATGTGCACAAGGAAAGAACATAAAGAATCCTTTCCCGAAGAGAGAAAGTAAATCAGAAGGAATATTGGAGCTCATCCACTCAAATGTATGTGGACCAATGTCACCAACCTATCTTAGTGGGTATGTATACTATGTGTCATTTATTGATGATTGTTCTCACAAGACTTGGGTTTACTTCTTGAAATCAAAAGATGAAGTGTTTGGAAAATTCAAGGAATTCAAATCCTTAATATAGAATTTCTCTACAAGAAAAATCAAGATACGCAGGTCATATAATGGAAGAGAATACACCTCAAAATAGTTTGTAATCCTTGGCGGAGATGAAGGGATCAAGAGGGAGCTCACCACTCCCTACAATCCTCAACAAAATGGTGTACCAGAAAGAAAGAATAGAACTATAATGGAAGCAATGAAGACTATGATACATGATCAAGATCTTCCAATTCACTTATGGGTTGAAGCAGCAAGAACAACAGTGCATGTAAAAAATAGATTATCCCATAGTGCACTTAGATTCAAAACCCATGAAGAAATGGTCTCTGAAAAGAAGCCAAAAGTAAGTCATCTCAAGATATTTGGTTGTCCAGTGTTTGTACACATTCCAAAGGAAAGGAGAATCAAGCTAGACCCTTTAGGAAAGAAGGGAATATTTGTTGGATACTATGAGATCTCTAAGTAATTAAAAATTTACATACCAGGTTAGCATTATATTGATATCAAAAAATATGTAACCTTTGATGAATATGAAACACTCAAGAAATCAAGGAGATGTCATCTTGAATAAGTATATGAAGAAGATCATGTAGCTCCCAGAGTTGTAGAACCAGTGAGGGAAGTTAAAAATACCCCTGATGATGAGATTCCAGAAGATTGTGATATGATATAATATCAAGAACATCCCCAAATGACAATCTCTCACAAAAGAAAACCATGTTGGGAAAGGGAACCTATTCAAGACAGAGATAAGTATGGTTCCCCAGAAGGAACCATGAGACAAATCAAGAAACCTAATCCATTCTCTAGTTACATGTCTTTGATGTGTGATCTCATAGAAAAGGAGCCTACTTGCTTTGAATAATCCATTCAGAAGAAATACTTAGAATATGCCATGATAGAAGAATACCAATCCATTATAAAGAATGATATATGGGATATAGTTCCTAGACCGAAGAACAAATATGTGGTATCTTCCAAATGGTTATACAAGATAAAACATGTTGCAGATGGAAGTATTGAAAAACATAAATCAAAGTTTGTAGCTCATGGATTTTATCAGAAGGAAGGAATTGATTATGAAGATGTGTTTTCTTCTGTACCCAGATACACTTCTATTAGAACCATCATATCTCTTGCAGCCAAGATGAAGTGGAAGTTATACCAAATGGATGTAAAAACAACCTTCTTAAATGGTGTTATTGAAGAATAAGTGTATATAGAACAACCTCAAGGGTTTGAAGTTGAATGTAGAAAGACTCATGTCTGCATGTTGAAGAAGGTCGTCTACGGGTTGAAGCAAGCTCCTAGAGCTTGGTATGGCAGAATTGACATTTTCTTGACAAGCTTGGGATTTACCAAGAGTAAATATGATTCTAACCTTTACTTCAAGGTTATGAATGATGATCTAGTTATATTGTTGCCAGATGTGGATGACTTATTCTTAACTAGAGAAGAAAATCTCATCACAGATTGTAAGAAGAAGATCGCTACAAAATTTGAGATGAAAGACCTAGGCCTGATGCACTATTTCTTAGGTCTTGAGGTTTGGCAGAGCTAAAAGAAGATATTGCTTAACCAAGGGAAGTATGCAGTTGAAATACTGAAGAGGTTTGATATGTTATAATGTAAAGCCATGAACACACCCAAGGAAACTAAGTTGAAGCTCCTGGTTGATAATTTTCGTCAGAATTGGTTGATGCTACATTGTACAAATAGATCATTGGATCGTTGATGTATATAATGAATACCAAGGAAGATATATGCTTTTCTATGAACACCTTGAGTCAGTATCTGGTAGATCCTAGACGTTTTCACCTTGTTTCTACAAAACATGTGATGAGATACCTTAAGGGTACGTTGGAATTTGGTATCTATTATAATGGAGATCATGACTTCAAACTGGTTGGTTACACTAATTCAGATTAGCCTGGAAGTGTTTCTGATAGAAAGAGTGATTCAGGATGTTGTTTCAGTCTGGGGTCAGCCACGACTTCATGAAAAAGTAGGAAGCAATCCAGTATTTCTCTAAGAATGGCATAAGAGGAATACATTGTTGCATGTTCCACTAGTTGTGAAGCCATATGGATTCAGAAGTTGTTGATGGGTCTATTTGAACTGGATATGGAAGCAACCATGATTCTATGTGATAACTAAAGTTGCATATAGATGACAGAGAACTCTATGCTCCATGACAAGTCAAATCACATAGAAATACTATATCACTACTTTTGTGATATGGTGCAGAGGGGAGATGTAAATCTCCAATATGTTGGCACACATGAGAAGGTTGTAGATGTGTTGACCATGCCTATGTCTCATGTAAAGTTTGAACACTTTTGAGACAATCTTGGTTTAGTCTGAAAGGACCTCCCTCGAAAGGGGGAGTGATGTTGATGATACTATGGTATCCTAACCAACAATGGGTAGCTCAGTTAGGATTTTATATCCTAGGGGACTGATCATCCCTGGACAGATCCCAAAGGTATGGTAAGGATGGCCTGTCAGATTCCCTATGCATGTCTATGCCATTTGTGGTCAGTAGTTTTAGATCCATTAGTATTTTTATAATCCTAGGGAATCTTATGATTCCTGGGTAGATCTTGAAGGTCTGGTAAGGTCAATTTGTCAGAGTACCATGTGGTAGCTCCGTTAGGATTTAATATCCTAAGGAATCTTATGATTATTAGGAATATCCCTAAGGACTACCATAGTACCACAAGATGTTATTGTTACACCTGCCTCATTTTGTTTCTAGATGATGATGATGATGTTGATCCAACCTCATGTTGTGATGATGTTGTTTTTCTAGCCTCGTGCTGTGATGATGTTGTTGGTCCAACCTCATGCTGTGAAGATGTTGTTGCTCCAACCTCATGCTGTAAAGATGTTGCTTCTCCAACCTCCTGTTGTGATGATGTTGTTGCTCCAAACTCATGTTGTTGATGATGATGTTGTTTTTATATATTTTATGCTAACTGATTTTGATGTTTCATATTCCAAATCCATGTTGTGAACGATTATGATGATGTTATTCCAGCTCCTTGTTGTGAACAATGTTGATGATGTTATTCCAGCTCCATGTTGTGAGTGATGATGATGATGATGCTTCAGCTCCATGCTATGAATGATGATGTTATTGATTATGAGAAAACTTTCGATGATTTATAGATATGTCAGTCAGTGTTCCATATGTTGTTGATGTTGTTTCCCTCTCTCTCTTGATGATGTTGTAGAATACCCTTCTTGTTAAGGGGGAATGTTAAAATATTGTAACTAGAAAGAATATTCTACTTATTATTGAGTTATTGTCTTATAGATCAATCCCATTTTTTGTATTGATCATGTTGGGACTTATGTATGACAAAATCCCCTTTTGTGGATTATTCAAACCCTAATAAAATGATGTTAATTGAGAAGTCGGCCCCTATGGCTAATTAAAGTGGCTTTAGCCACTAATTGGAGAATTTGGACCTGCCTAATGAAGAGAAACCACCCTAGCACTCCTCAGATAGTATAAATAAGAGAGGCTAGCAACTCATTCACTCACTCACTCAAGTCACTCATCTAGTGTGCAAGTTTAAAGGAAGTTGCAGTTGCTCAAAGAAGGAGAGAGAGGCGCATTGCTATGTCTTGGATATTCTCTTGTGTTTGGTATTTTATCTTGGCATTGTATTGGCTATATGTATTAAGGAATTGTTTGTTAGGTTTTCTCCCCCATGAGGGTTTCCTAAGATAAATGTTTTCTACCTTCTGATTGTATTTATTTCATTGATCCTTCTTATGTTATTATTTTCTAGTAAAATTGAAAATAACTCAATAGCATCTCTAAATTTAACATCTTGTTGGCTCAACGTGGTCCTTTCCTTTGCTTCTATCACTAAGGGGATGGGTTTGTTTCCCCTTTCATGCCTTTTCATTACTTGTATTTGTTTTAGGACCTCCCTGATGTCATCCAAATCATTATGTATCCTTCCTCTTTGGTTCTCAACCTCTTCAAACTCCTCGGCTGTGCGATCCTGTACTCTTTTTATGACAAGGTCGACATCGTCCTCGGTGATTGTGTACTCAGGTATCTTCATATGAGCCTTTTCCTTCTTGCACGACCCCCATATATGTATAATTGGCTTCTTGGGTGGTCGTTTTTCTTTTGGAGTGGCTACTAAAGGGGTTTCTTGTGTCGTTGTGTCCCCCCATCTTTGTTCTTCCTACATTGGGACAATTTCTTTCTTCCCTGACTGTGCATCCTTCTTTGGTGCACTGCTCTTATTCTACTATGATGGATTCTGACTGGGCTTCCCCTGCTATCTTGGATTTTTGGGTGCAACGTTGTCTCCTATAGGTGTCTTAGATGACCCTTCTTCTACCTCCTTTACCTTTGGCATTTCCTCGATAATGACTGGGATCTTCCAGTTGTCTTGCCAGTCTCACATTGCCATTTCAACTTCCTCTTTCTTGATGAAGAAAAGAAGTTGCAACCATTCTTTTATTGGATCTCTGCACACTTGGATCCACATATTGTGGTGTGTAGCCCTGAATTTGGCTATACCAAGGTACTGGATGACCACTTCCGGAGTGATCCTTCAGGTGTTGACTATGTTGTCCTAGATGTCATTGAGGTACCGCACAAAGGTACCCAAGTTTCCACTTCTTCTCTTGGGGTCTGACGTTCTTCCCATGGACGTATATCGTGATGCACGACAATGGCCTACTCTATCAAAAAAATAAGAGTAGGGAGGATCTTTCCACCAGATTAGTGCTATCATAATCAACAACCATTATTAGTGGAACTTTGTTCCCAATTTCTGTGCATCCTTGAAGTTGTTGATGAAAAGGTTCAACAGATATGGGGCCCAGTTCAGCATGGTTCCATTTTCACACTATCCTACAGGGACCTCCTCCTTGCGGCACTTGCGTAGAAATTTTCACGCCATTAGTTTTGTGGCCATCCTGGTGGTTGTGTCACTGATTAGTTTGATTATAATACCATGCGAGCCTCTCTCCATACTGTATGCCTTCTTCATTTCTTCGACAAGATCTTTTTATTTTTTCTTATTGTCTAGGTAATGCATGGAACCCTCACCCATTGATGGTGGACCTGTGATGACCACAATTAGTTCCACATCGATGGAGATAGGTTCTTCCATCCATAAGAAGCCTCTGTGGAGTACTTCCATCAACTTCTTGGTGTAGTTATTCACTTCTTTCCCCCTACCGAAGTGGGGATTCTCTACAAGGTTCATGATCCATGTTTTTGCTAGGCCTGCTACCCATTTCTTTGGTTGCATCATGGGGTCTCCAAATGGGCTTGTTCCTATGCTCTCCATGTATACTTGTTGTGCAAATTTTGTGAATTTTTCGGTGTCGGTCACATCATGGTCTGAGTATCTTAACCTTTCCATGCACCCCATTAGGGTTGGTGTGGCATGCACCCCCTATGGAATGTGCGGTAGCAAAGTTGATACGTCAGGATTCTTGCACAAGGACTACATGATAGGTTTTTTTCCCTTTATTCTTATCGACGTGGTAGCGGTCCAACCTCTAGCTCTCTCTCCTCCCAACCAAAATCTGGCTACCCTATAATATCTTCAATTTTTCCTTCCTCATGTTGTGTGAACCTTCTCCAAGTTGTGGTCTCACCGCGTCAGACTTTGTCAGCTCACTATCGCCCCCATTTGTTCTGGGGGATGCTTCGGTCCTTGCAAGTTGATGTGGGTTGCATGTGACAACTGGTTCGTTCCTCTGAGCACTATCGTGTGAGTCAATCTCCATCCCAGTTGTCGTCAATGATTTTATTATTCTTCTACTAGTGTGGTGATTATTGGTTCTATATATGGTGAGGGAATTGCATCGACATCGGGACCATTTTTTGGTTAAATATCTCATTCACTTCTTGGTATGACCTAGGTTTAGATATGATCAGGGTTCCAACAAAACCCTCTAAAACTATCAGCCCTCCTGGTAAACCAGAAGTCAACAAAGTGAATAGAGTGCACTCCCCAGTCTCACCCAAGATATCTTTATGGGTGAATGCAATTCTCAAGTGCTTGCAGTCTAGGAATGAGTGGGGATATGGGATTGGATTTTTTCTTCTTCATGCATTAATTTGATTATTCATTCAGTATATCTAGGATTCATTCATGTTTAGTCTCATGCATGCATTATACTATACCTAGTTAATCATTCATTCATAAAATAACCATTGAAAAAAAATAAACATGCAAGAGCGTTATAACCCTAATTTGCACCAGACAAGCTTACCTGGCATTAGGCCATATCAGATTCCTTCTTTTCCAAAGCACTACTAAATAACTCTTCTTAAAAACACTTTTTATAAAGGCCCAGGTGCCCTGCTCTGTTACTTCATGTGTGTACATGCTCGCTGACCCAAAACAACCCGTGTGTACCTACAAAAGCACAAAAAAAGGAAAGTTGTCGATGGAACACATAGCTTTGGGTGAGTTAACTAAACCTTTTGGCCATGCATGGTCAAGGGTTCATCCAAATACCTATCTTCTTCTAGCCTATAAAAGAAGGGTTAGGGGTCCCATTTGGAAGAGGAGAATCATAGTAAAGAAACTATACCCAATTGCATATTCCCTTTGTCCCAACCCTTTAGCCTTCCTTGTGCAAAGAGAAAGATAGAGCAAAGAAGTTCGAGGACAGTAGAAGAGGAGCCCAGGACCAGGTTTGTGGAGTAGTGGCCGACTTCATCATTGTAAGTTGGTTTGTTGAAGTTAATAATAAAGAGATACTTTTCCTGTCCCACCATATGAGGTTTTTATGATTTATTGTATACTTGTTTATTGAAATCTCTAACCCATTAATCTATATATCAAATGCATGCAAAGTTTGTTGTTTGTTTTATGTGAATGCAGATCAGCCTTGGGAGGAGAATTGCAATCAAAAAATGATCAAGCGTAAGGAGGGATCTACATCAAATGCCCGTAATAAGGTATGCTCATTTAACTATGTATTTGCTTAAGAATAATGGGGATTAGGTCTGGGACGACGGTAGAAAGTAGAGATCTTTAGGTATTTTCTCCATGCATAATCTAACCCTAAGTGCTAGTCTATAGAGGTATTTCCCACTCATAACAGAATAAACAACCATACTGGGGAAGTCTCTAGGGTTCCTGGTGATATTTTTGGGTATTTTTAAGAAATGGTTTAATTTTCCAATTTTTAAAGTTTCTACGAAAGTCTAAGCTAACAGAGATTTTGGTCTTCCATACTAGTTATCTTTGTTTCTTTGCTTGACTGTAATTTTTTCAAGACCCATAGAGGTACACGCAACCTGTATAAGGTTTACACACGTGTACCCACGCCCTGAGTTCTCACAGCCCATGTGTACACGCTGGCTGAGGAAGTGACAATCACATGTAGATTCCAGAAAATTGCTTTTAAAGAGGCAGTCATCCTCTTCCCTGTCAGAAGTAGTCCTTCTCAAGGGTTTTCTAGAACTCTTTCTAGTATTTGGTACTTGCATTCTGTAGCTTAGGTTTCACCTCAGATTGGTTTGTTCTATGAATTTTTCCTTGATTTGTTTTCTTTTTTTGTTAAAGTAAGTGGCTGAGTCTTCAAGAGATTCTGGTTTTCAGTACCAGTAATCTCTGTCTGGGACGGCTTGCTTGGATTTTTGTTTTTTTCTCAGAGTTAGGGATACACCCGGCCTATATAAGGCCAGGACGCATGTACATGCCCTCTGAATTTACACAGCTCGCGTGCACACGCTTACTGTTGAACTGTCAGTGGTGTGATTGAAGAGAAGATTTTTTGAAGGTGAGGCAGTCATACTTTCCTTTGACAAGAGCTATATATATAATATTTTTGGGTCTCTGTCATAGCAGTCAGTAACTTAGGTTTGATCACAGCAATATCTTTCTTTTTCATTTAGAAGTTTTTCCTCAAAATTTTATGTTATAAGGTTTTTAGACAAGTGTGAGAGTCTAGTTTTTAAAATTTGCTTGTGTGTGATTTTTGACGTGACTCTTTGCGATATGCTCTTAGGCCAGAAATTTTTTCTTGGTTTTGACTTGTTGGTATTTTTTCTTTTTTTCTTTGTGAGCATTCAAATAAATAAAAAAACTTTTATTTCTTTGATTGATTAAAAAGTGTTGTTTTGCATTAGTAACCAGGGAAAAGTATTTTCTTTCATAAGTTCTTGACATTTTTATTAGATCATAAGTAGGTCGTAGTCGAGTGAAATCTTGCTTTGAGTTTGTGTAATGATCCCAAGCCATTATGAAAGGATCATCATTGTTTTGGTGTCTTTTTAAAACTTTTTCTGAGTGAGGTATTTCATCAAACACTTTGCTGGTCTACGTTTTTAGATGTGTTTATATGTGTGTATGTAGAAAATAACAGAAAGACATAACCATGGAACACACCTCAACCATATGTAATAATATAGACAAGCCAAAACATCTCAATTCTTCTTTATTCATAAAATAGAGAAAACTGCTACAATGAAGATGTTGATTTGGAATGCTCAAAAGATGGCCAAGAAGATAGAAAATAGATAAGAGATGCTAAAAAATGCTCCCACTAATACAAAAGATACCTCCAAAGGCTGAATAAGAAATGAAGATCAATACAAGCAGATCTGAATGCCAATCTCTCCAGCTGAAGAGTGCCACACTCCAATAGAAGGCTGAAACCCTCAATAACTCAGCCATGCTGCCAAAAGTGTTCAATCACCCTAAGAAATATGCCAACTGATAGATCGGGTGATGGTAAGAACAACCCAGGTGCCCGAATCTCCAAGATCCCTCTCAATCTCTGTAGATCTGAAATCCCCCACTAAATGGTGTGCCCCACTGGATGACTGAAGCCCTAAATAATTTGGCCTTGCTGAAGGAGGCATCCAAATGCTCTGAAACTCTCCGGAAATATAGATCGGGACACTGAAAGTCACTAGGTGAAGCCTCAGGGTCAGATCTGAAGTGTAACCCCTCCAAACGGACTAGATCTGGATCTCAAAACGCCCTCCTTCTCTTCATTTCGCCCCACTGCTCAAGAAATAATCTAAGCCATAAAACTATCTCAGATAGCACTAGATATTATGTCCAAGGCCCTGTAATGAAAACCCAAATGATAGAATCCTCAACGGCCTTGCCAATCTTCTACAAAGAATCTCTCTCCAAGGATGGTGTGCCCCCCTTGCTGGAAACCCCCAATGGTGCGTCCTCCTCCTCTTCCTATGCCTGTGGCTGTGTATAACCTCCTGCACTGATGTAGATCTGACTAGAATGGTGTGGGAGAGTATTGCATCTCCGAGACCAAGCTTGGGACAATCTAGGTGGAATCTTTCACCACCGAATCGTCCTCTAGGGTTTGTTAAGTCAAAACCCTCAAAACCCCCAATGTTGGGCTCACTAGCTAGAAGCCAGAAATCAAAATAAGATCATACATGAATGAATGAGAAGAGACCCTTGCCTTTCCTTTATACTTTTTGGCTCACCTTGTCCCTCCAAAGTGACTGTCATTTTATTAATATTTAATTAATTAATTAAATCACTTTAATTAATTAATTAACCTTTTTACCTTTGAAAAGATCCTTATCTCTCCTTGTGGCTTCCTTGGCCACTGAAAGTCACTTCTAGCCATCCCATCCTGTAGTGTTGCTCCTCCCGATTCCAATGAGATATTACACTGAGAGGTTCCTCCAAGCAATGTGCCCAAAATGACCTCTTTAGTGAATTCCATTGACTTATAGCTCAAAATAGTCAAAATCATGGAAATCATCAGAATGCAACGAAACCAAAACCAACCTCTACGGAATGGCTCATAATGATGGAATATGATCATCAATGCAATATGGACCCCACAATGCCTCTCAAATACCCATGTACTCGCTCTAGCATCGATCTGGCTACTCTGGTCATCATAAATCTCTACCCTGTGATGATGTCCCAAAGTGGGGACATTAGTGTCCTCCCTGCTAGAAAATTGCTTGTCCTCAAGAAATATCCAAATCCCCCAAAGTAAAATACCAGGATCCCATGTCCACCTATGGGATAAATAGTAGAACCCATCCAAGGATGAACAATAGCACACTCCACCCTCTAGATCCCATATCAGGAAGTGAACTGCAATACTCTGTGGAGAATAGTCCTGGAAGATATGAACCCTGTGAACCTCCTGCACCTGACCCATGGCCTCATCTCAGAATGAGTCCATCCTCCAAATCTCTACCAAGATCCACACGGTCTCCATCAACTGCACATCATGATGCCAGAATGAGGTACTGCAAGATCTCCGTGAGGCACCCTCAAGCGTTGTGCTAAATGGAAAGTTAGAATAACTTTCCCCTGCAATGGTCCACTCTCCCCTATCAGTCAATGAACTGCTCAATCCTGCAATCCCTGGGTCCCATGATAACCTCTGTTGATGATCCTCCTGCTGACACTTCACTACTCTGTCCACGACTGTCTGTCCACTGCATACATACAGGATCCTCCTCGCGGGGATCCTCAAGCTGAAATACCTGTGACCACCAAACCTGCTGCCCAGAAACTGTATCGGCATAGACACCTCTATAGAAGAAGTACCTATCCAAACGTCTCCATGCCCTATCATGATGATCAAGAGGAAGAAAATGTCTCGCCCCATAGGACAAGTACCTGCCGACCCACTCCAAACCAATCCAAGGTGGAGTGTGTGGCTCTCTTGCACCACTTGGGTCGTCATGTAGTGAAACATCCTGCTAACCAAGTGAAGTCCCAGATCCCATGGAAAAATTGGAATTTTATCACTTCCAATCTCCGCTAGCTGCTCCTGTGCTAGGCTGATCACTGTCGAAAGCCCACTGTGCTCATTTGTCATCACCAAGTCTATGATGCTCACCATCACACACCAAATCTCAACTGTCCATCTAACACGGTCCACCTCTGACTTGTTGTATGCTGTAAAAGTACTCCTGTCATATATTCTCGGCTTACTCACTCTCCATCCCCCCAACCATGGCCTATCCATCCTCATGTTGTTGTCTATGATAAAAGTGTCAGGACAGGCTAATAGAAACATCTGCAGCTAACTGTAGGACTGGGAGGTGTCACATGATTTGGCCAATCCCAATGATTCGACCAGAAGCTCGTCCATCGATATCCATGAAAGATGCTCTCCTGTGGTCATCACCAAGTCCCAACCATCCAGTACAACCAGAAGTAACCCCTTCGATTGCTGGTCAACCAACCTCCATCTCTCATCTACCATGCAACTGTTGAAATGGTGAAGGTGATCTCCCACAACTATGTGCTGCTGCAGAGGAGTGACATCTACATACTCCCCTGAGTGTGTCTCCTCCATGCAAGGCACTATACCCCTATGAATTCCACCATACACCTCGACATCTTTCTGTGAGCTATCACTCATCACGGTATGCTCCGGCATACTCATGTCATCTTTCGCAAACTCATGCTGCATCACAGATCCTGGGGATACAGCTGGATCAATATCTATATGGAGATCAACCACTCCCAAGACACAAATGGAAGTGTCCCCCATCGACTGGTGCTCCTCTGCTAGATCATCAACATCCTCTGTCAATGTCACTGACTGATACATCTTACTGTCCACTAAGATAGATAAATTGGATCTCTGACGAATCTCCTCAAGAGACCCATCTGATATAGACTCTGAATCTTGAAGGGCGGTTTGTGTGCTTCTCAAGAATCCTCGAGTCCTCTCCAACTCCCAAGTGAGTCGGTCTACCTCCAACTCCTACCCCCTTAGGGCCCTATGATACAACTCGCCAATCCCCAGTTGGTAGTCTCTGTCTGTCAACAACTGCTGGTAGTTAGTCCTCATCATAGACACTCTCTCCCGGAGAGTGTGAAAATCATCCATGGAAAATCCTCCATCTGAGCTACCCTGTGCCACTGATGCTCTCCAACCGTAATATGCCATCACTGCATGCATGTCATCAATATGTCTATTGGTTGCCCTGATCATAGCTTCACTAACTCCCAACTGTGCTACTAAGTGGTGTGACTCCCGATCATAATCATGCTGGGGTACCCCCTCATGCCTCTCACTGCCAGTGCCATCACTAAAAAGACTCTCTGCAAAAGATAAAGTGATGAACTGCCTGTTGTCTATTGTGCCACTAGGTACTCCTGTATGCCACTGCATCCCATCACTAGATGCCATCTCCCCCTGACTCACATTGTATCCTGTATGAGCAGCTGTATCCTCCTGTGCACTCAACCTGCTACTATCATTTGCGCCTGAATCCCATATAGTTGTATCCAGACATGTGCTATCATCATCCTGATTGCCAAAGAGTGCATCCTCTTCCATGCAATATGATCCTGGAAGTAAGTGATCCATCCACCTATCAACCTCAACCACTAGAGTCTCCAATAGTTGTGACTCCATCTCCTCTGACTGACCTGTATGTGTGGGGTCAATTGCATTTACGTCATGTACCTCCTCCTGGATCTATGGGTCTACCTGTCCATGGTGTGCATCCCTCACACTAGGCTCATCCAGCATACCTGACGTGCCACTGATCTCCTCATCTGACGTGGCTATCATGGGTGTCTGAACAGGTGTCAGATGTGTCATGGCCCCCATAGGAAGCTCATCATCTCTAGGTGCTAACACATGTGACTCCTCACTAGTGTCACCACTCTGCTGAGGCGTAAGGTCATCAATGGTATGTGACGTGTCTGCTGAGACACTGGGGCTATCGTCATGTCCATCCAACTTCTTATCCACTACACAAGGGTCATCCTCCTCCTCATGCGTGCAAGCATCACTAGCCTCTGTGCAAGAGTCATCATCACTATCCTCTGAGGTAGACTCACTATCACTAGCCTCTATGCAAGAGTCACTATCATCATTTGACTGCTCTGAATACACATCTATCACTCCATCCTCACACACCTCACCCTCACTGTCATGACATGCCTCAATAATGCGCTCCTGATCTTTACCCCTGCACCTATGATCTAGTTCCCATGGCCCCTTGCAACTGTGGCAAGGTTGCACGATCCTACTAGGCGTGGGGTTTCTCTGTTCTTCCCACCATATAACTGCTTCTTTTTTCTTTTCACCTGCTATAATCATCCCCTGTAAAATATCCCATTTGCTCCAATGGGGATTTCTATAGGCTGCATATTGTAGGAAGGTTATTGTAGCCTTAGTTTCCTTGCTAAGGCCGTCATACATGATATCCAACCATGGTAGCTCAAAGGCTATCTTATCCACTTCTTTCCAACTATCCATTTATCCCTACGGAAGACCCCCCCGGTTTGCAGGATTTAAGCTTTGATACCACTGTAATGATCCCAAGCCATTATGCAAGGATCATCATTGTTTTGGTGTCTTTTTAAAACTTTTTCTGAGTGAGGTATTTCGTCAAACACTTTGTTGGTCTACTTTTTTAGATGTGTTTATATGTGTGTATGCATAAAATAACAGAAAGACATAACCATGGAACATACCTCAACCATATGCAATAAGATAGACAAGCCAAAACATCTCAATTCTTCTTTATTCATAAAATAGAGAAACCTGCTACAATGAAGATGTTGATTTGGAATGCTCAATAGATGGCCAAGAAGATAGACAATAGATAAGAGCTGCTACAAAATGCTCCCACTAATACAAAAGATACCTCCAAAGGCTGAATAAGAAATGAAGATCAATACAAGTAGATCGGAATGCCAAACTCTCCAGCTGAAGAGTGTCGCACTCCAATAGAAGGATGAAATCCTCAATAACTCAGCCCTACTACCAAAAGTGTCCAATCACCCTAAGAAATATGCCAACTGATAGATTGGGTGATGGTAAGAACAACCCAGGTGCCTGAATCTCCAAGATCCCTCTCAATCTCTGTATATCTGAAATCCCCCACTAAATGGTGTGCCCCACTGGATGACTGAAGCCCTAGATAATTCAGCGCTGCTGAAGGAGGCCTCCAAATGCTCTAAAACTCTTCAGAAATATAGATTGGGACACTGCAAGTCATAAGGTGAAGTCTCAGGGTCAAATATGAAGCGTAACCCCTCCAAACGGACTAGATCTGGATCTCAAAACACCCTCCTTCTCTTCATTTCGCCCCACTGCTCAAGAAATAATCTGAGCCATAAAACTATCTCAAATAGCACTAGATCTGATGTCCAAGGCCCTGTAATGAAAACCCAAGTGATAGAATCCTCAACGGCCTTGCCAATCTCCTACAATGAATCTCTCTCCAAGGATGGTGCGCCCCCCTTGCTGGAAACCCCCAATGGTGCGCCCTCCTCCTCTTCCTATGCATGTGGCTGTGTAGAACCTCCTGTATTGATGTAGATCTGACTAGAATGGTGTTGGAGAGTATTTCATCTCTGAGACCAAGCTTGGGACAAGCTAGGTGGAATATTTCACCACCAAATCGTCCTCTAGGGTTTGTTAAGTCAAAACCCTCAAAACCCCCAATGTTGGGCTCACTAGCTAGAAGCTAGAAATCAAAATAAGATCATACATGAATGAATGAGAAGAGGCCCTTGCCTTTCCTTTATACTTTTTGGCTCACCTTGACCCTCCAAAGTGACTTTCATTTTATTAATATTTAATTAATTAATTAAATCACTTTAATTAATTAATTAACCTTTTTACCTTTGAAAAGATCATTATCTCTCCTTGTGGCTTTCTTAGCCACTGAAATTCACTTCTAGCCATCCCATCCTATAGTGTTTCTCCTCCCGATTCCAATGAGCTATTACACTGAGAGGTTCCTCCAAGTAATGTGCCCAAAATGACCTCTTTAGTGAATTCCATTGACTTATAGCTCAAAATAGTCAAAATCATGGAAATCGTTGGAATGCAACGAAACCAAAGACAACCTGTGCGGAATGGATGATAATGATGGAATATGATCATCAATGCAAGATGGACCCCACAATGCCTCTCAAATACCCATGTACTCGCTCTAGCATCCATCTGGCTACTATGGTCATCATAAATCTCTGCCCTATGATGATGTCCCAAAGTGGGGACATTAGTTTCTCTCATAAGTTCTTGACATTTTTCTTAGATCATAAGTAGGTCGTAGTCGAGTGAAATCATGCTTTGAGTTTGTTGTTCAAAGATCTTAGAAAAATTTTAAAGTTTGAAAAGTTGTTTAAAGAAAAGTTTTTGTTTCCAATCTTTCTGTTTATTTTACTTTCGTCTTTCAAACATCACTAGTTTCACTTTCATAGCCTTTGACGTAAGACAAGCCATAAAATTAATGCTAAATCTAAAATTCATTAGACTTTTTATGTTTGTAGGGTCAACCAACTAGTTTAGGGTTAGGGCCTTGAATTAGGTTGGAGAGGAAACTCTTCAAGGCCATTAAAATCAAACATTGGAGTCTGAGCTAGGGAGTGTCAAAGTCCAGTATCGTGAAAGTTATCCAGGACCCCCCTTTAACATAGGGGATAAACAAGAGGTCACGTATGGAAAGGTAGCGGAGATAACCCCTCCAAAGCTGGACCAATCGTAGTGGAGAACACATATAGAGGGCTTGTTTTTGGATTTCGTCAATTGCATTTTCCACGGGGCTCCATGGGTCTCGAATCTGTTTGAGGTCATCAGTTTTCTTCCGAACCATTTGCTTTCGATACCCTTGATAGGTTTCGGGCTCGATACCCTGCTCATTTTTTTCTACCCGACTTTTGACTATACCCGATTAGGTGACTGTTTGCGTGCTGGCAACCTAGTTTCCTATATTTTTAGGGGCATACACAGGTGACTGCAGGGGTATACAGTGGTACCTAGGATAGACATTGGGCCACTCTTTACAGAGTATACCTGGAGGGTGCTTCCATGTTCGAGTTTCACTTGCACCGGTAAGTTTCTCTACTATTGGTTGTTGTAACTGTTCTTCCAATTAGTTTAGTGTTTGTTTGTCTTATCTTATAGGGACCTTTTAGTCTGTGTTGTTTTTTGAACGGTTAGACTGCCCTAGAGTGTCTTTGATATTCTCACATAGTGGAGGATCACGAGCTCCACCGGTCTTGAAGGCTTCAGGGCCTATCACTGGTTACACTAAAGCCACCCCCGCCACCACTAAGGTGAAAGCTAGACCAACAAGGGTCTTTTGAAGCGACCGGGTCATAAGAAATTGTGCCGAACCAACATCCGGAGGAATCAACTGTTTTAGACTTTGGAGCGAAAGCTCTTGGTCCACCTAAAACCTCAACCACTGATATTTTGGCACTCATCATCGTACCAATTCACCCTTATGAGTGCCAGACAATGTCGCACGCAGCAATGGAAACAAATGTTGTTACTCCTTCTGGGAATTCTTCAATTCCCACTACGGTTGTCACCATAAGAGAGTTTCCACCTCCTAACCCATCATCACCAGTCTGAGACACCATGGTCTCGGTTGCCTCTACCTCGTATAGTGGTCTGATCCCATCTATGGCAGCAACCACAACTCCTTTCTGACCAAGTGTGACAGACCCTCCATTCTCATACGGGATGCCTAGTTTAGGTACAAGTCCTATACTTTCCTACTCCAATTCACAGACTTCGGGTCTGGGGGCAGGGAGCTCTAACACTCCTCTGCATGGCCACATTGGGGGCACTTCCGCTCCCTTTAATTCTTTCCCTTATGGAGGAGTTCATATTCCTCCTTCATCCCCTTTGCTTGGTGGCACACACCAGCCATCCATTGGGCCACCTGCACACCATAGTTTATTTGGAGCAGGGAGTCAAGGACCACCTTCACATAATATGCAGGTAGGTTCGACATTGTTTTCTTTTTTCAGGGCATTTGGTAACAATGCCTTCTCGTCTTCTTCTTTCCTAACTAGGGGCAATCCCGGTTTCAGACAACCTATTCCTATGCAGGGTACTATTCCTACACAGGGGGCACACCCAAGAACTTCTTCCACATCAGGGCCTTGGAATTCTAGGCAGGGATTCGTTCCCTCATCAGGAATGTCGATCTAGGGTAATTCTTTTCACAATCAATGGAACCTCAGACAAAGTACTATTCCTATCCCCACGGGACCGACATGGGGCAACCCTTCCCAAAGTCCTTCGAATGTAATGCATGTCGAACCCTCCATGTACTATTTTTGGAATCAGCCGATGATGTCTCCTCACATGCAGAATCCGTACACTGGTCATGGCCATGGTTTTTACCAGAACCATGGCCAGCAGCCAAAATTTTCCTCGCAACTTGGTGCCAGTCAAACTCCAGGCCCCTTTTTCCCAAATTATCACCAACAACCCAAACTACCTTTCCTAGTAACCTTGCATTTGCCAGACTTGAAAAGGTTGTTTAATGAACCTATCTGTCATGATTCACATTGGCCTCCTATGCCGACGAAGTTGCCTTTGGACATATCAAAATTCGAAGCCAAGCCTAACAAAGATCCAGGCGATCATGTGACTACCTTCCACCTTTGGTTCTCATCTAACTCGTTGAAAGATGACTCTGTACAGTTGTGATTGTTTCAACGTACTCTCATTGGGAGTGCCGCGAAATGTTACATTGAGCTCGACCGCTCAAGATACTCTTCCTTTGGTGAATTGGTAATGGCCTTCTTAAACCATTTCCAATTACCTGTGAGATAGGACGCTGGCACAGAATTGCTGGCCAATTTTGCACAGACAAAATCGAACCATATCTCTGATCACATCCAAGAATGGAGATGCCAAAATAGTTTAATTAAGGTACCAGTCCCACCATCATTCTTGCTTGAGTGGTTCCTTAAGTCTTTGGTCCCACAGTTATCCAAAGACGTCGTGACTTCCGGAGTGTTCTCATAAGAAGACGCCATCATGAAAGCTCAACAACTTGAGCTCATCTATTCTCAGTCTGGTTTATTATATGAGATCGTGCCAGATGCGCCACGCTCAATACTTGATAAAACCAGACAGAGAGTTGGACCACATGTCAATGGTATTATTAGTTCAGCGCAATCAAATCCTGTTGAGCAACTGACGAAGCAGTTACAATAATTTTATATACAACACACAACGGCCATACAAACTACTGCTTTGGTTGCTCCCCCTACTAAAATGTCAAATGTACACACAGTGCAATCAAAAAATCCAAAGGCCACCCAACAGCCTGAAGGAAAGAAAAAACAACGAAAGAAGGATAAGGGGGATAAGAAACCCACTGATAATGTTGGCGGGGGAAACACTGAGAAATGGAAGGCGAGGTATCCATGCAACCTGTGTGTGGAAGACCACCCGACACAGCTATATCCCCAGCTTGCAAAGGCCCAAAAGTTTGTGACACATCAATAGCCTGTTGTGTTAACAAATCCATTTCAACATGGACAAAACCTAACCCAAGCCTCCACAAGTGCGAAAGGAAGCAGTCAAGGACCCTCTTCGTCTTCAAACAATCCCGCATCTGCGAATGTATATATGATGAAGGGTGATTCTTTCATATCCACTAGAGCGCATGACTATAGTAAACCAAGGAATTCTAATAAGGGAAAATAAGTTGAACTCTCATCTCTTCCTCTACAGATTGAGAAGAATTTAGGTGAAGCAATGACACTCATCCCAAAAGGCACGTTCAAAAAAGATTCTCACAACCCAAACGCAAGGGCCACCCAGAACTATTCTGTGGTGGAAGAATTGTCTCAAACCACTTGTGCGATGTCCGCTTTGGAGGTCCTCCAAAGCTTCCCTTCCCAGAGGAAAGCTTTGTTAACCGTTATAAGATCTACCGAGACTTGTAATCCAGGTACCATCATGCTAGATACAACCGACTTAAAACCTCATTTGCCTTACCATGTAGCATTTCATATAGTAGTGGCTCACCCCACGAAAACATTTACTCAAAATATTTTTCGCACGATGTTGATGAGGGCGCCTCAACATGCATTATGTCGTTGGCATGTTGGAAGGCCATTGGACAACCCATTTTGTCTCTGTCACCCACTCTTCTCACTGCTTTTGATGGTCATTCGTTTCGACCACATGGTATCATTCCCTCTTTTCCCATGCAATTGAGAGGGAAGATCGTGTGATTTGAGGTAGAGGTATTCAACTCGTCACTCGACTACAATATTTTGTTAGGAAGGAATTGGACGTATGCCATGCAAGCAGCGGTTTCTACAGTTTTCTGGGTCTTGTTGTTTCCACACGAGGACCGGATTGTGACCATTGATCAATTCTCTTTCTCTAGATATGACCCTTCATTGGGGGTGTCTACGGTCCCGATGATTGATAATCCTCAACCAGGCGTAGTCAACGTAAGGGTTGGTTTGTGTCCATCTTTGATGGGTACCTTCGATTACCCACCCACTCAAGGCGATCTCAAGTTCATATTTGACCACCATAAGGTTGATATTTTCCAATTTTGTCGTTTCGCATGACTTACTTCACCAATCCGTGGATACTTCCTTCCCCATCAACCATGATGGAGGGGATAGGGAATCTGGGCATGTCAATGCCCTTGTCCGCAGCTGAAGTAGTGTACTCTTTAGTCCAACAAGATTCAGCCAACCCAGATTCAACTCCTGCACAAGAGTTCGATCTGCTTCTAGAGCCTATTTAGGCTCAAGGTTCTCTCGCTAACATCGATTAGTTAGAATTAGTCTTTCCCTCTGACGAAGCAGTAATTGAAGCAATGACTAGTCCGGACAAACCCTGGGATGATATTCATCAAAGAT
The DNA here is from genome assembly GCA_009831015.1 of Picea engelmannii. NCBI lineage: Eukaryota > Viridiplantae > Streptophyta > Pinopsida > Pinales > Pinaceae > Picea > Picea engelmannii. The sequence goes on along the minus strand of ML779582.1, from coordinate 70,779 downwards.
CATACTTCCTCCCAGAGTTAAGAAGAATCGAAGCAGGAGAATTCACTTTGATTATGACTAGAGATAGGTCTTGTCCTATCAATCCTTTGGCTAATCATGCTATTTATGCCGAGGGTAATATAGAAAGTATCACTGAAATGGTACCTATAAATCTCTCCAGAACCCCTGGCATCATAGACAATGTTTTTGTCGGAGCATACTGCTCCCTTGAGGAGATACCCAACATCGACCCACAAAGTGTCGATCATGAGCTAACTTTGTTGATTTTCAAGCTTTCTTTGAGATCCGAAAGAAACATCCGGCGAGACTGCATTTATGATTTTCGATCTCGTACGGATTAATTGAGAAAAGTAACCTCTATGGGTCTTCTTTTAAGCCCTTTTCAGACCCTCTAAACATGAAATGATTGTCGAGCGATCTTGTGGCCTTTCACGCTCATTAAACTGAAATTTGAAGTCACGTCTGTCCAGCGGTAGTTTACCCCTTTTTCGGTCCAGATGGTCAACTGTACAAACAAAGGTATACTCTAAGGAACTTCAGTTCTCTAGAAGAGTACTCTCAGGTATCATTTTAACCCTTTTTCGAGCCTGAGGGACTAAATTTACAAAAAAGGAACCCCCACGGAGTCCATAGTTAAGCTCTTTTCAGACTCCCTAAAATTGAAAAGATCGTCGAGTGACCTTATTCTTTCACACTCGTTAAAATGGTCTAGAAGATCATTCCTGATGGAGTCCATAGTTAAGTTTTTTTCAGACTCCTTAAAAATGAAAAAATGGCCGAGTGATCTTGTCTTTATCACACTCGTTAAAATGGTTTTGAATAGACGTATTGTCGGTGCTAGTTTACCCCTTTTTCGAACCGACTAGACTACCTTCGAAAAAGGTACCAAAATGGATTCCCCTTTTACGTTTTGTTAGACTCTCTAAATATGAAAAACCATCGAGCTTCCCTTCTCTAGGCTTGTTAAAATTACATCGAAGGATGTTACCATTGTGGGTTTTGTTAACTGCGTTTGCATACCTGCATCTTTGGTCTAAATGTTGGCTCCATGTTGCTCCCAACTGAACCATCTGAAGCATACCTTATACGCAAGCCTTGTAGTACTTTGCCTCTGCGTCTTAACACCCTTGGCCCCCAGAGGTTTTTTCTCGAGTATCATTGTTATGAACATCAGTCTTGTCCTTGCTCCTTGAAATTGTATGTTTGTACCACTCGTTCCTCCATTGTAACGTAACATTTCTTTATTCTTTTTTCCAAAATCATTGAAAAAGACAAAAAAATCAAATATACCCCAAAAAGAAGAAGGGAAACGTATTTTATTTATTGGCAACACAATAAGTCACCTTTGGATAAAGCATATATGTCTGTTTGTTCACCAAACTATGGGATTTAATATGACCTTAGGAAGTTGTTCTCACTACATAGAGTTGTGTCCTCCTCCATTTGGTTATTCTTCCAAACATATGGAGAGTTTGTGTTGCCTCCTACCTCGTAAACTTATGATTAATGCCATGCTGCCTGAGTCTCATCATTTGTCGTGTTGTTGTCCAAGGGACGTTTTTACCAAGCCTGAGTCGGCCCCTCTGCATCTTGTCTCTTGCCCTCATACCTGGCCATCCTGAACGTCCAATCAAGTCCTTGTTCGAAATCAATGAAGCCTTTAGTTTGATCACCAAGATTCTCTAGTCCATGACTGACGAGTCGTCGAATACCTCTAGGTAGTGAAGTCGTACACTCATATTAAACTCCTACCCGAGTCTTGAATATTTTGAAGTTGTTGCTCAAGCTCTGAAGACCTCATCTCCATCCATCAGGCCTTATCAGCTTCTGAGAAGATGGATACTCTACATGTATATATTTTTGATTTCAAGATGTAGCTCCGTTGTGTATTTCTCATGGCTACACTTTATATAAGTTATATGACATGGATCTACAGTGTATTTGATTGGTAGCCATGTGTTTATTCTATCTCGAGCATGGGTATGCCCACCTCGGTGAGACAATTGTTATTTTTGCAGATGACGCCTCCCAATTTCTGGTTCCTGGGCTCACTTGTTCGGCACATCAGTAAATATTGTTAATGTATTTCGGCCATCAGATTCTCTTCTGACCTCACACATTAGGGGTATATGTTATAACCCTAATTTGCACCAGACAAGCTTACCTGGCATCAAGCCATCTCAGATTCCTTCTTTGCCAAAGCACTGTTGAACAACTCTTCTTAAAAACACTTTTTATAAAGGTCCACGCGCCCTGCTCTATTATTGCATGTGTGTACATGCTCGCTGACCCAAAACATCTCGACTGTACCTACAAAAGAACGAAAAAAGGAAAGTTTTCGACGGAACACACAACTTTGGGTGAGTTAACTGAACCTTTCGGCCATGCATGGCCGAGGGTTCGTCCAAATACCTAGCTTCTTCTAGCCTATAAAAGAAGGATTAGGGGTCCCATTTGGAAGAGGATAATCATAGTAAAGAAACTATACCCAATTGCATATTCCCTTTGTCCCAACCCTTTAGCCTTCCTTGTGGAAAGAGAAAGATAGAGCAAAGAAGTTGGAGGATAGTAGAAGAGGTGCCCAGGACTAGGTTCGTGGAGCAGTGGCTAGCTTCATCATTGTAAGTTGGTTTGTTGAAGTTAATAATAAAGAGATACTTTTCTTGTCCCACCATATGAGGTTTTTATGATTTATTGTATACTTGTTTATTGAAATCTCTAACCCATTAATCTATATATCAAATGCATGCAGATTTTGTTGTTTGTTTTATGTGAATGCAGGTTAGCCTTAGGAGGATAATTGCAATCAAAAAATGATCAAACATTGTTACCCATGATTTTGGTCGTCATGATGATGTATTGATGATGGTGTAATCAGGCTCTTCATAAGAACTTTCTCCTAAGAAAAGTTACTTTCATCTCTTCCCAGAAAACTCATTTTTGAAGAAATTTCACAGGCTGCTAGTATATTTGGGTGCGAGAATGCCTAATTCTCGCAGGCTTCCTTAAGCCATGGTGTGAACTTCTCACGCTGTGTTGAACAACTAGGGTGCGAACTCTTCCTAAAGCATGGAAAAAAATGAATTCTCAATGTTTCTAGAAGGGAATCTTCTAGAAGGATGGGTTGGCGTTCAAATGGTTATCCTTGTACTGGATTCCCTGATATTTTGGGATCATTCTTATCCAAGTAACTAATTCATTCTCTCCTATATATTGAGGGAATTCTCATGGAAAAGGTTAAGCAAGATTCATTGGAGAATTGGTGAAAGAATTGTGTGAAGGACTTAGCATTGAACAACAGCTTGGAGACTCTAGCAAGTCTATCAAGAGTATTTGATCTTCTTCATGCAAGGATTGAGCAAGTGTGTGTGTCGGAGCAAAGAGCCATCGAAAGGAAGTTTGCGACATCAAGGCTCAGGTTGTAATATTTACTTTCCATTAATATGATATAGTGGCATGTCCCTTTCCCATAAAGCTATTTCCACTTTATTGTGTAATTCCTTGATCATACACATAGGTTGATTGTTGAATATATTGTGTTATTTTCACTTTGGTTGGTTTGTGTTGTCTTGGTTTTGACTTCACAAGAGAACTGGAGCGAAGCGGGAGCAACAAAGACCCTAGGAAGCGATAATAAAGTATGTTATTCGTTCTTGCCTCCTAGTTAATTCAATAGTCAAAACTTAGGGAAAGAGTCATGTCCTGTCTTGTTTTTTTCTAGATCCAGGTGGATCTAGGGAGATCTGTTAGTGTCCACACCTACCGATTAATCCAATAACAAAATTGGAAACTCCACTGGGGATCATCCCATTTTATTTGTGTCTTTTGGTGTTTTTCTGCGGCCATTTGCTCTTGTTTTACTGTTCTCCTTTCCTATCAATCTCTGAGTCTTTAGGATATCCTGATAGACCCTCTGGGTCCAGAGGCCTTTTCTAATTTTGCTTCATTTTCCAAAAATTTGATTAGTTTCAGAGGTTCTTGCACTGCACTTCACTGTAGCCTGGGAGAATCCATAGAGTTCACACTTTGCCTTTAGATTGCAGTGTGAGGTTCTCACACTCTTCTCAAGGGCCACCTGCGAGAATGCCTAATTCTCGCACTGTGTAGTATTGCCAGCCTTCGAACTCAGTTTTTCAAACTTTTGGATTTGAGTTTTGGCATCTTCAACTTCCCAAATCAGTCTAGATGCCTCATAAGAGTTTCTTGGACCATTGATTGACGTCTTTCTTGTCTTATTTTTTGTGCATGAACAGTCTTAGGATTTCAACGCTCTTCTTGTCACTTTTGTCTTGACTTTCGTTTCTTGACTTTTCTTGGAAAAACTATACTCTCTGATTTCAGAATCTGAGTCTGCTTGATTGGTTAAGGACCAGTGATCGGTTGGAAGTTGAGTTTTATTGGTCTTTATCATTTTATTTTTGTTTGAAAGATCATTTTTCTTATGCAATTGAAAAGACTATATTGGTTTTTATTTTATTTTTGTTTTCATTGAAAGAGTGGATTGGGTTTTTATCATTGCTTGTTCATTGGTTTTTTATTTTCTGTACTCTCATCGGCTTAGTGAGGGTCCTTTTTGAAAAGTGAACAAATTTTTTTCTTTCAAAAAATCTTTTTCGTCTTCGAAAACATTGAAAATCAAATTGTTGAAATTGTTAAAAAAGAAGCATAGAGAATTGTTAGTTGATGCATGATTTGTTGCATTTGCATTTTAAAGAAAATTTTGCATTGTAGTTCAAGGTTGATCTGGAAAACTTTCTCTTTCCCTCCCATACATAGGATTCATTGAACGAAAAGTGATATATTTAATTCTCATCCATGCATTGTTGGGTCAGAGTCATACAACATAAGTTTCATCCCCGTTTCCTTTGAGTAAACAACAACTCTTAATAACACTGCGTAATCATAAAATTTCTCTAGTAACTCTTTTCTAGGGCTCTATTACAACAACATTTAGCTAGGCTAGTGCTTTGGAGTAGGAAGAGAGATACACTCTCCAAAAGCACAAAACACACAATAGTATATTGTGTTAGGGAGTGTTAAATTCCATTTGCAACATTCTGTCATGGGAAGCCCTTCTCACACAAGGGTCAAACACGAGGTCGCATTGATATTGGTAGAGTTACTCACCCTGCTTTGTTGATATCAGTGTAGAGATTGCACGTATTACAGGGATCACTCGGAGGTATACCCACAATGATGAGTGGAAGCCTTTTGAGTTGATTTCGGGCTAGATACCCTACCCTCGCATGTGGATTGGATTGTCGACTGTCCCCCCAGGATTTATTGTTGTTGGTGGTGACCTTAGTGGCCTATATTTCTAGGTTCTTACCCGAGGTGACAGTGGAGGGGAAAGTCTTCACGGTACTTGGAATTGACGTTGACCAAACTCACTCGGGCTCCTTGGAGGGTATACCCACGATTATGTGTGGGAGCTTGCACCAGCATGTAATTCCGTTAAGCAGGTCATCAGTGTAACTTTTCCACCCTAGCCCAACCCCTTCTCATCTCGTTGTTGCAACGTTGGATTTCATCACCAACTAGTGGCTTCGAAATTAGAAGGTCTTGTTTTCTTGGTGTTGCTTCCTAGATTTTGTTTACTAGCACGTGTTGTTTGTTTCTCGAAGTTGACCATAGGATTTTCTTCGTGAAGTTTGTCACTCGTTTACAATAGCTCCTCCACGTCGTTCACGTAGAATGCAAGGTTTCTCTCTAGAGCATCTGGAAGGTTCTCAACCCTTTCCTACCAGTACACCTGAGAGCTCTCCTTGGCAAAGTGAAGTCACAGTATCACCACACCACAAGTGGAATGAACTGACTCTCTAGAACGTTTTCGAATTACAAATACTCGAGAGGACTTTTGACTTCACCCTGATTCCGAGCGACCATTTATGCGACTGAATTCTTCAAGAGATTCAGTTGTTATATCTTCTGGATCACCAGTTGGACCCTTTCAAGGCATAGAAGGCCAAGATCTCTTTTGGTCTACAGGCGTTTTTCGACGAGACCTTTTTGGTCTAGGTTCACCTGTGATTTCTGAAATTAATCCCCCTATGATTTCCGAAATCTCTAGCCCAGAGACAGTATCATTGACTACCGCTTATCACTTTACCGTCCCTACCGAAATGGCCCATCTTACAGCTACTACGAGTGTTCCAACCGGGTTTACTGTGGTTAGTCTTTCTCCCATCAATACACCGCGAAATCCCAATGTTTCTCTGACACTACCACCTAGATACCGTGCGTTGAATGCTTCCATTCCTACTCCTGCGCAAACTCCATCCGACTCTCCTAGTGGTCCTTCTTCTTTTGGGCACTTTCTTCCCGGTTTTGTCCCCACACTCCCTCAATTTCCTTTTGGAGAACCATCTTCATCCTCTACTGGCAATCCTAATCCTAGTGGTGCTATTCCGTCCTTCACTCCAAATTATCAGTTTTCGGTTGGTGGACAATTTCACCAAGGTGGTATGACACAACCCCCTCTCAGTGGGAAAATTCCTTTTGGAACACAACCCCCAATTGGAACACCGCCTTCAATGGGAGGACCAACCCCACCTTATGTGAAAAACATACCTTCGTCCTTGGCCCAGTATTGGAATCAGTTGATACAAAATCCTTCTCAATCGACTAGGGGGCAGCAGTTTCCAGTTGCATCAGTAACACCCCCTAGCATGGGCCAACCATGTCCCGGTTCATTCAATCCCATTTGGGGGGAAAATGTTCAAACTCAAGCCCCTGTTCCAGGGTATACTCCTATGAGATACTATCCTCTCCAACCACCACCGAATATGCCTGGGTCTTCACATTATATGCAGACTTCTTATGGTCCTAATGGTTTGCCGATAGGGATTCCTCCCCAAAGCCACCAGTACCCGCAAGTGAATCAAAAGTTACCCTTTCTCGCCACTTTGGATTTGCCGGATTTGTCAAGGATTTTAAATGATCCTATTCATCACTCTCCCCAATGGCCTGTTATTCCAGCCAAGCTTCCATCAGACATTCCTAAATTCGACGGAAAAGTGGGAGAGGACCCAAACAATCACGTTATGACTTTTCACCTATGGTGTTCATCCAACTCATTGATGGATGCCTCTATTCATTTATTTCTTTTTCAACGAACCCTTACCGGTTCTACTGCGAAGTGGTATATTGAATTTCCACGAGGTTTCTTCTCTGATTTCAACACCCTAGCTATGGATTTCCTTACGCATTACTAGTTACCGATCCATTATGATACGGGGACCGAGATTTTGACTTCCTTCAAACAGACTAAAGGCACTCATATATCTGATCACATCCATGAGTGGCGAAGGAGACGACGTCTCATTAAACTTGAGCTCCCCGATCAGTTACTGGCTGAATGGTTTACAAAATCATTTATGAACGAAATCGGTAAGGACATTTCCATGGGTGGCGTAGTCACGGAAGAGAAGGCTATAAGTCATGCTCAATATATTGACCTCGTTTACTCACAAATGGGAACCCTTTATGATTTACTACCTGAATTACCTCGTCCTCATACTTCCAACACTTCAACTCCTCCAGTTGCCTCGCATGCAGCTGATGGTGTGATTCGTACTACCCAAACCCAATCACATTATTCTTCAAGCACAAACCCTAAATCTACTTCTTCTAATGTTCAAAATGCTCCGTCTCCTTCCACTCCCACTGGCAAGACTTCTGAGGTAAATGCAGTCCAATCTACCCCATCCAGTAAAAACAAATCTAAAAAGGGGAGAGGTAAGAATAAGGAGGGAAAAAATAATTCTCAAGCAGAACAAACCAAAACTACCCCTATTGACGATCGGGATAAGAACAAACCACGATACCCTTTCCTTATCTGTGGTGATGATCTCTACACGAAGGATTTTCCATGACGTGTCGAGGTCACTAAGTTCCTTCAAGGAGCTCCAAAACCACCTGCACCTGTTGTCTTGTCCCAACCCTTCCCGTCTCAACAACAGGCTCAGTTGGTCATTCACGACCAACTCTCCTCTTATACAATATCATATGTTTTGATGTGTACTGGTGATTCCAAACAGAACAATGTTGCACTCACTACTTGAGCCAAAGATTATTCTCCCTCTAAGGAGAAGGTTGACGATTTACCCCCTTCTTTGGTACAACCCTCTCCAGTAACTCCACCTACTAACGGTCCTCTTCATCTCGAATGACCGAGCCTCGACACAGTTCTGCGACCCCCCCAAAGGGTGTCATTCGGAAATCAGATTTCAATCCTCATGCTCGTGTGGCCCAGAACTACAGTATTGTTGAAGATCTGGCCCAAGAACCTTCTGCGATGTCAGCCCTTGAAGTCCTTCAAACTTGTCCTGCACAACGGAAGGTGTTGTTGAAAGCTATCAGTGGAATTGATCCGACGGATAGAAACTTAATAATATTTGACTTGGAATATCACATTCCAAGGTTACCCCCTCAACTTGCATTCCAGATCCAAGTGGTTGTATCTGACAAAAACATTTGTCAAACCGTTATTGATGAGGGTGCCTCGACTTGTGTTATGCCTCTTGCTTGTTGGAAATCCATTGGCTCTCCTTCTTTGAATGAATCCCAAAACACTCTTAAAGCCTTCAATGGCTCCGGTTTTAATCCCTACAGTGTTCTTCCTTCGTTTTCGATCACGTTAGAAGGTAAAATAGTCCAAGTCGAAGTGGAAGTATTTGACGCTCCCCTTTATTATAATATTCTGCTTGGCCGTAGCTGGATCGATTCCATGTGCGTCGTTGTGTCAACACTTTTCCGTGTAGTACGTTTCCCTCATCAAGGAAAGGTTGTTACCGTTGACCAACTTGCCTTCTTCAATTCTGATACTCGTACTGGCAATGTACCGTTTATTGCTAAAACCCCACCAGGTTATGAGAACGTCGGTGTAGGCCTTCTAAAGGACTCCTCGTTAATGGGTACTTTTCCCATTCCACCACCCGATGTTCCACACTTGTCTTTTTCTTCTATCAACATGATCTCCACTTCACCTCACAAACTTCCTGCGTCTCACGACCCCTAGATAGTCCCTGACCCTAGAGATAATCTTCGTTTCGGCAACGAAATGTCGTTAAGTCCGGTTGAATCCGCCTATCAGGCCATTCAATCGAAAACACCTTATACCCCCTCTCTTGATGAGTTGTCTCCCAATCCTTTTCGTGTTATTTTTCCCACTGACGATATGATCATGTCCGTCATGGAGGACACCCCTTGGGACGATGAGCATCATCGTTCCATCCTCTTTCTGGAGAAACATACTCTTGAGAACTACCAATGAATTTTGACTCCATCGACCGTTGTTGTCATCTCCATTGTTCCCGAGTCTACACACGATGTGTTTGTCGAAGGTAACTTAAGAAATATCTCACCCACTATTCCCCTTGACATATCCATCAAACCTGGGATTGTCGAAAATGTCCATATTGGAGCTTCGTGTTCCCCTGACGAAATAGTCACCTCTACGTCCCTTTTCAAAGAATTTTGTGATATTTTCACTTGGAGTTACGAAGAAATGCCAGGTATCGACCTTTCAATTGTGATACATGAGATAAAGACATACCCCAATGCTAAACCCATCCGACAACGCCTTTGTCGAGTTCACCCGCGTAAAGCGGCTTCTATCAAGCTTGATGTCGAGAAACTTCTTAAAGCTGGATTTATTTATCCAATGGCTCTCACAGACTAGGTTTCGAATCTTGTCCTGATTGACAAGAAACAAGGCACGATTCGTGTATGTGTTGATTATAGGGATATCAATAAAGCTTGTCCCAAAGACAACTTTCCTACCCCTTTCGTTGATCAGATTTTCGATGACTATGCTAGAAGTGAAATATTCTCTCTCATGGATGGTTTCTCTGGCTATAATCAAATCAACATTGTTCCTGAGGATCAACATAAGACTGCTTTTATTTGTTCTTGGGGTACTTTTTCCTATCAGAAACTTCCTTTCGGTCTCAAGAACGCTGGCGCAACTTTTCAACGCATTATGTCTTATGATTTTCATGATATCAAACACATCGTTCAACCATATTTGGACGATTTACCCGCTCATTCAATGCGCCGAGTTGATCACCCAATCCACCTCTGAGCCATTTTCATTCGCTGTCGGTTCTATCGTATATGTTTAAATCCTCATAAGTGCGTTTTTTGCGTAGAATCTGACCGTCTTCTAGGTTTTATCATTTCACGTCAAGGGATTCGGGTGGATCCTTTAAAGGTTGAGGTGATCCTTAATCTCCCTCCTCCTTCTACACTTCGCCAGTTGCAAAGTTTGTAGGGGAAAGAAAAATTTCTTCGTCGTTTTATCCCAAATTATGCCGAGATAACTCATGGATTTACGCGGCTATTAAAGAAGGATTCTGAGTTTGTATGGGATACCATTGCCAACAATTCTTTTGAAGCTTTGAAGTTGTCGTTAACGCGAGCTCTGCTTCTCTTTCCCCCCGATTACAGTCGTGATTATTTCCTTTACCTTACTGCCTCGGATTACACCATTGGCATGGTTCTCGTCCAAGAGGATGATGCTCACGACGAACATGTTATTTACTACTTTAGTTGAAGTCTCACGCAGACTGAAATCAAGTATCAACATGTCAAGAAACTGGCCTTGGCTACCGTCCAAGCCGTCCAATGCTTCTGACACTATATCCTCTCATGCAAGACTACGGTGATTTCCCATTGTAACCCTATGAAACACATTCTGACACGTCAATTGCTAGGGGGAAAATACTCCAAATGGATTGTCATGCTCCAGGAGTTTGACTTGGAATTCGAACGCGCCAAGTCCAAGAAGTCCTTATTTTTTGTTGAGTTGATATGTGACTTTCCCCATTCTGCAATGGAAAATGTAGCAGCTGATTCATTACCCGATGAGTTTCTTTTCCTTATTAGAACTGATGATCTTTTGTATGGGGATATCATTATATATCTCCAAACCCAGACTTTCCGACCAACTTTTTCCAGTACTGAACGATGTCGCATCTGATACCAAGCTCATCAATACATTATCCTCGGGGATACTCTTTATCGTCCGGGATTGACTCTATTTTTTGACGTTGTCTAATGTTCGATGAAGCCGAGAAATCTATGAATGACTGTCATTCTGGAGAATGTGGTGGTCATATGTTTGGGTATGCTACTGCCCAAAAGATCTTACGCGCAGGGTATTTTTGGCCTTCTTTGTTTAATGACTACATTATCTCCATTCAGAAATGCCATGCCTACCAGACCTATAATCAAAAGATTCGGTCACATCCTACTCCTCTTCACCCTGTCATCTCATTTGGTCCTTTTGTGAAATGGGGCATCGATTTCATGACATGTCAACCTCACTCGGTCGGGGGGCATGGTTACATTATTGTAGTTGTTGATTAATTTACGAAATGGGTTGAGGCGATGCCAACATTTGACAACACTGGAAAGACCGCAACGTTATTTCTTTTTAATCATGTCATAGCTCGTTTTGGTGTTCCCCAAGCTATCGTCATTGATCACGGTAGCCACTTTAGGAATTTTATGATGTCTGAACTTACTGAAAAGTTGGGTCTTCGCCATGATAACTCAACACCCTATTATCCACAAGCCAATGGCCAGGTTGAAGCAATCAACAAAGTTCTCATAATTATGCTCCGACGAATGATAGGGATTCATAAAACAAGTTGGCACACAATGTTGTTTTCGTCATTGTGGGCATACCGGACATCCGTCAAGTCCGCTACTGGGTTTACACCTTTTCGGTTAGTCTATGGTGTGGAATCCATTCTCCCTATCGAATGCGAGATACCCTCTTTAAAACTAGCTGTTGAACTCCTACCCAACACTTCTGCTGAGGAAGAACGCCTTTTGTATCTTATGTGATTAGACGAAACTCGACGTGATGCCACCCTAGTCATAGAAGCTCAGAAAAAACATGTCAAGGCCCAATATGAAAAGCATGTCAAGCCTCGTGTTTTCTACGAAGGTGATCTTGTTCTTCTCTATGAACAAGATCGAGATATTTTAGGAGCTGGGAAATTCAAACCCATGTGGCGAGGTCTTTATATCGTTCGATGAGTTTTGGAAAAAGGAGCTTATGAGTTGGTAGATTACGATGGTATCCCTTTGAGTGAACCCAGGAATGGGTTGTACTTGAATAAGTACTATGCATAAACTCATCTTTGCACAAGTACTTGTATTTTTAATGTATCATACTTTTTGTGTGTTACTATAGTTTTCTTTTGTCATTATCTGGTCTCTGCCCTTATGTGATGTTGTGTTTGATTTCCATATGTCGGAGTCTTCTCTACCCTATATTGGCTTCGCTGATGGCGCTAGCCGTAGTACTCAAAACCTTTCTTCTGCTGCGTGGGCAATTTACACCCCTACAAATGAACTTGTCTCCTTACGAGGCATGTGTCTCGGCCGTGCAACCAACAACATTGTAGAGTATAGCGTCGTTATTGAATTATTGGTTGATGCTATCTCGCTTGGAATTCATCATTTGGTTGTGCGACTTGATTCACAACTAGTAGTACTACAGTTAAGTAATGTTTATACTATCCGAAGTCCTACTTTGTTACGGGTGTATTTGCGAATTCACCTCTTGGAATGTTATTTTGATTTCATTGAATATCAACATATTGCTAGATGTCTAAATACATTAACAGATGCATTGGCTAATTATGTATTAGACAAACATTTGAATCATTTATAAATCAATCACAATAATTCACACAAACATGTGATAAACTGGTAGAAGTCATCTGTATATATATAACGATCAAAAGAGTTTTTTACAAAAAAGTTTTGTCCGAAGACCAAAATATCAAAATCTGAAGCTCATAGCTTCTACAAAGTGACGTCATGGATGACGTTCATGGTAACACACAACTGCCCGGGCAACTCTACGGAGCAATCAACTCATGGATGCTGATACTCCTACAGTATGACGTTGATCGCGTCGTGGAACCTCTTCCAGAGGCATGTCTGGAATGTCTATGGTCAGGCCCTCTAGATTTTGTTCCACCACCTAATAATCCTCAGCATGTTGTGGTGCTTCCACTACCTCTCCTTGCCACTGAATGGGAGAAGTACTAGGAGGTCTATAAGGTCCAACATCTGTGTTATAAAAAATGAATTTTTTATTAGTCTTTGGATGAACATATAAAACAAAAAGATTTGAATATGATAAAAATTAACAAAACATTTAAAAAGAGAAAAATGTGTGTACTTCTTACCAAGGTCCCCCCACTGAGAATCCTTTGGTAGTACTAAGTCTGGATCTCCTTGGAAATCCAACCCGGCATAATCATAGTCGTCAACCATCAACATCTATGATTGAAGCCAGTCAAATAAAGTATCATCATACTTGATGATCGGCCCTTCTACGTGTCGGGCCATGAGCCGACACCATCTCAACATTCTTGGATCCCTGGGAGCTGGTAAATTCCACTCAACCTGCAGTCTCAGTAAGGGAACCCTCTCAAGGAAGAAGGACACTAACAAAGATTCGTACTCAAATTCCTTCAGGTCGCCTCGTCTGCATTTGGTCAACTACTTTTTTATACTACGAAGCACAACATCTGCCCAGTTGAATACCCGAGGTTCAGTACAACCAATAGCATACTGGAAGTAACTTTGTAACGCCATGTGAGGAGCAGAAATCCCAGCCATCGGAGCTATGGTGAATAGGATAGTACAGAGGGTCAAATCTTGTACCCCCCAAATAGCTACTTTTCCTTTCTTTCTCTCAGCCTTGGGAACGCAGTGAAAACGACAGTACTCACTCATCTGCAGCCCACCACCTTTGCTACCAGTCAGGATCACATAGTGCCCACTCCGTGACAATCCAGTCAAAAAGTAAATGTTCTCGATATATAAGGACAGTGTGTGGACCCCCACATGAAATACCTGTTGATCAGGGTCCCACATACACACCAGGTACTCCAACAACCTGACTTGGGCCCTCATGCTCGAGATACGAAAGTACTTCAGGAGTCCACAGTTTCTCAAAGAAACAATAGTAGGTGGATGATTTTCGTCAATTGCATTGTCTTCTTCGTGCTCCCTTTCACACCATTCAAGCACCATTTTGATGGCCAATTAGCTGCATAAGAGGCACAACAAGAAGATTAGCAACTTTTTTCATGTTTTGGTTCTTGTTCATTGGGTAAATTTAAAAAAAAAAATTGAGCTTTGCGGTTCTCACAGGTGCCCTGTGTGCACAGTGTGAGAACCTCGCAGGCTTCCTTAGGCTCACCTGCGAGAATTCCCCATTCTCGCAGGTCCCGTGTAGCATGCCTGCGAGAATGGCAACGTGCAAGTAGGGTTTGAAAAATCAACCCAAAAATGAAATTTTAACCAATGAAATTGCAAAATTAAACCATTAAAGTGTTAAGGACAAAGAGCCTACCTCACTATTGCTGACGGATTTTTGAATGGATGCTCGTAACTCCCACAATCTGACGCCGAACTTTGAGGGTAAAAGAGGGGTTTTTTGAGCTCAAATAGTGGAAAGGTAAAAATGATATGGTAAAAGAGTTGTTATTCCTTTTTATTTACTTTTACTATGTCATTTGGTTTTTTATGATTATTTATCTATTAAACCCTAATCCCTAATGTCCTTTTGAGTGTAACTTTTGCAGACATAATGATTTCGAGGTTCCTATACAGGGATGCAGACATATTTTTTGTTTTTCATTGCGTGTTTTGATTGTTTCTTATGGTTTTTGTATAAAACCTCGAGCGTGGTCTTTTTCCGTTCTTGCGCTCGAAAATACATGAGAACATGATCGAGCATACTTTTATCACTTTTTCGGGCTCAACAAGGTTATACAAAAAAATAACCCCCCTGGAGTCCTCTTTAAGCTCTTTTCAGACTCTCTAAACATGAAAAGATCGTCGAGCGACCTTGCTATTTTCACGCTCGATAAAGTATTTGAAGAGAGCGTCTGGTGAGCGATAATTTATCTCTTTTTCGGTCTCATCCAGATTATTTTACGAAAAAGGAACTGAGAGAGTTCTCTTTTAAGTGTTTTTCCAAACTCTATAATCATGAAAAACCTTTGAGTTTTCTATCTATGGACTCGTTAAACAAACATTGACAGACCCGTAATGGGACCGAACCACTCCTTCTTAGGGTTCGTTAAACATACTCCGAGGGACTCGTCTGAAGGATGAGCTTATATCAATAAGAATATGTTATCCTCCTCAAGCTTGCGTAAAAATAAAGAGGTACTCACCAAAAATGGTGGGGGAAAATTTGGGAAAGGGATATGTTTTCATCTTCGTATTGATTGGCAGTAAGTGTCTCTCTTGAACATGACACCCCCTATTCATCATTTGAAGCCGGTTTGGGAAATCCATTTTCCTCTCATTCGATTTGCTACAAGGTCACTCCCTATGTCGTATTTGAGTCAATGCTGCCAAATCATTGGTCGTGTCGTTCATATGTTCAAGAGAATTCCATCTGAAACCTATATTGAGTCGGCCATCTGCAGTTGTCCATTCTTTCTGTGTCGGCCTTCCCTGTTTCCAGTCCAATTTGCATCATATTTTGTTTCACCTTAAAAATTTGTTACTCATTTCATGTCATTGATGGGGGATACATCAAGACCCTCTTGTGACGAGTTTTTTTCCATCGACTTCAGCTCATTATCATGAATTAAGACTTAGAAATTATTTGGTACCTTGGAGCTTGCATACCTCAATGGCAGGTTTCCTCGCTTTCGACAGTAGGCTTACATCATTGACCCCTGATCGAAAGATTCCATCGGATGTTCGACTTCAACTCATTTATGCACACTCGATGGATTGTACTAGGGTACGTTGGGATTCATTGACATCAATGGGGATTTCCCTTGCACTTGTTAATGGTTTCATCAATGACCGATAATCAGGTGGTTTCTGCCATGTTCGACTTCAACACATGTAATCACATGGTTAGATTTGTACTTTGAACGATGAGATTGAAGACCCTGGATATCATCTATTTTGTCCAGGTTGCGATGGAGTGTGTATAATTTGTGACACATAGATCCACTGTGTATGTCTCGTGGCTATGTCATCTTAATTTGAAATTTCTCGCATGGATCCATAGTGTATTCCTGGTGGCTATGCTATATTTTGACAGCATGGATCCACAGTGTATGATTGGTGTCCATGACATATGTCTATAATATCATCAGTCTATGATCTGAGTATGGGAATGCCTACCTCAGAATTGGTATATATGATATTCTGCAGATGCTTGGTTGTTCGTAGGTTTCCGATTATGTGTGCTCCTGGTTCCCGACACATACATGCATCTTACAAAGTCTTTCGGATATCACTGATTCCAACCTCATACTTTGGGGGGCACTCTGTTACCCATGATTTTGGTTGTCATGATGATGTATTGATGATGGTGTACTCAGGCTCTTCATAAGAAATTTCTCTTGAGAAACGTTACTTTCATCTCTTCCCAGAAAACTCATTTTTGAAGAAAGTTCGCAGGCTGCTAGTATATTTGGGTGCGAGAATGCTTGATTCTCGCAGGCTTCCTTAAGCCAGGTTGCGATCTTCTCGCACTGTGTTGAAAAACTAGGGTGTGAACTCTTCCTAAATCATGGAAAAAGATGAATTCTCAATGTTTCTAGAAGGGAATCTTCTAGAAGGATGGGTTGGCATTCGAATGGTTATCCTTGTACTGGATTCCCTAATATTTTGGGATCATTCTTATCCAAGTAACTAATTCATTCTCTCCTATATATTGAGGGAATTCTCATGGAAAAGGTTAAGAAAGATTCATTGTAGAATTGGTGAAAGAATTGGGTGAAGGACTTAGCATTGAACAACAGCTTGAAGACTCTAGCAATTCTATCAAGAGTATTTGATCTTCTTCATGCAAGGATTGAGCAAGTGTGTGTGTCGGATCCAAGATCCATCGAAAGGAAGTTTGTGACATCAAGGCTCACATTGTAATATTTACTTTCCATTAATATGATACAGTGGCATGTCCCTTTCCCATAAAGCTATTTCCACTTTATTGTGTAATTCCTTGATCATACACATAGGTTGACTGTTGAATATATTGTGCTATTTTCACTTTGGTTGGTTTGTGTTGTCTTGGTCTTGACTTCACGAGAGCACCGGAGCGAAGCGGTAGCAACAAAGACCCTAGGAAGCGATAATAAGGTATGTTATTCATTCTTGCCTCCTAGTTAATTCAATAGTCAAAACTTAGGGAAAGAGTCATGTCCTGTCCTGTTTTGTTCTAGATCCAGGTGGATCTAGGGAGATCTGTTAGTGTCCGCACCTACCGATTAATCCAATAACAAGTGTAAGGAGGGATCTACATCAAATGCCTGTAATAAGGTATGCTCATTTAACTATGTGTTTGCTTAAGAATAATGGGGATTAGGTCTGGGACGACGGTAGAAAGTAGAGATCTTTAGGTCTTTTCTGCATGCATATTCTAACCCTAAGTGCTAGTCCGTAGAGGGATTTCCCACTCACAACAAAGATACATTGCATAGGAAACAATTTTTACTATGGTTCACCCTTTCCTGGGCTACTTCCAAAAATATTTGTCTTCTCTGCTCTTTTATTCAGTTTGTTGCAAAATATGGCACTGCGCACATTACATATTCCATCATACAATCATGAAGAGGTTCAAGAACCTATGTGAGGAGAAATAGATCACACCAGGCTCCTCATCCTATGATCAAACCCTCAATATATATCTTACTCAACTCTTCTACAACTCAACAATGTTTTCCTTCTAAGAAACCAGAACTTAACACTTCAACAATTGAACCTCAACTACAATAATCGAATCCCTCTCCTAGACCTCCTAGATCTTTATTTATACTATTTTTTAGGCTTATAACCGTTACAATATTTATCAAAAACCCTAAACCTAACATGGTTAGGCTTTCCTTCCTCCTCGCACATGTATTTTCCTTCTTGCATGTTGTTTTTCTTCATGCGTCCTACTTTTCCTGCCAGTTGTTCTTCTCCAAAATTAGGTCTTTCCTTCCAAAAATAGGTCTTTCCTCAAAATAGGCCTACACCCAACAGAGGTATAATTGGGACATCTTACAGGGGGTAACCCCTACTTTTGACAAAATATGATTTCAGACCCATCAAAAAAAGATTAGGAATGTCGTAAGATAATTGGTAAACCATTATAATCCATCACTAGTGAGGTAATTTGACCTGTTAAAAGAACAAAGACATAGAAAACTTCATTTGATTCATCCAACTGTGTTCCAATATAATTTTATAATCAAGAGGTACATCTACTATTTCTACTTCGATCTTGAGGGTCTTTCCACCCAACTCATTGAAGAATGTTGAAATGATTCCATGTTGTTTGAAAGAATTACCATTGAATTATTTTGACAATGAAGCCAAGGGGGTGATCTTAGTATTGTTTAAATTTTATTGTCATTAAAGTAAAAGGTAGACAGGACTGTAATATTCATTGATTTCATTGATGTCAAATATAGGACCACTAGGACCAAAGAGTATCAAACCAGATAGATGAAGTAAATAATGTATGTGTTTATTTTTTGTGAGGGTTCTTTGTTCTACATGAGTCATGAAGTCGGGGGGACTATGAACAGTCAACCCAAGTGAATTTAGGTTTCCAAAACATGAAGAGAAATGGTGAGTGGAATATGAATGAGACTATGAGAATCAAACCCAAAAAAAAGAGGAAGCGTCCAAGTTGTGAATTGATAAAGGAAGAAGAGAGTAGAGAGTTTCCAAGATGTAAAAATATTGTGCAAAAGGTGCAAATGTCTATGTGCGAGAATAAGAGAAATAATTGTGTGGGAGTCAAAGGAAGATGATTTTTTTTTTTTTGTCTGCATCGATGAGTGATCACACTCTGAGGGAATAGATAGCTCAGGCACATGTTGATTGAATTTTTGAAAGATTTTATGTGAGGATGTCTCATTGATGAAAACTATAAATCCCACATGCATAAGGGAAATTGACTCCAATGGGTTTATTATGAAAAGGTGAAAGAACTTATTTTGAATGTGAATGGTGAGCTATGAAACCTTGGACAAAATTTACCTTTTAGTCATAGGGCCCATCATACCAAATATCGACAGATCATAAGGTTGGAGGAGTGGTGTAGTGTTAAATCCCAAGGGCCTAGTGGCCTGGTATATTGGATTGAGAAAACATTGTATGGGTATAGAGTTAAAGGCCTGGGGGGAAGTACCCGATGGATTGATAACTAGTGTGACAACTCAAATGACACATCAACAGCCATGTTAGATTTGTTAATTGATGCAGGAGCATCTCCCACATCAAGCAAGCTAGCACAAATTTTGAAAACACCTTGAAGTTGTTGCGCAAATCCTAAATGAGCCATTTAAGAAGGAGGCGCACTTGTATATTGTAATGGGACCTTGAGACTTTAAGCTCTCATCCTTAGTAGATAGACGACATTTAAGATAGTTAATGAAAGGTAGATAGAATTTAATTCTAGACTAGACAGTTGTAGAGCACAAGAGGGAAACGGGATATAGACACCCTCATTGTGCATTTGTAAAAAAATTAAATTCTAGAGCATTAGAGTAAGAGCAAGCAGAGAACTGTGTAAGAACAACCATGTACAAACATTTGAATTAATAGAAGAGTTATGATTCAAATTCATGGTTTTGTGTCTATTCTGTGTGTACTGATGTTGATGTGCTCATGAATGTTTGCTTCCAGTTATACATTTGCTTTTATATGTTGTGTATATGATTTCATGTTTGGATTGAAGTCTGAAGAGGAAGAAGGAATGAGTTTCAATTGTTTCTCTATCTGAGTCAGAGGATTCCTACAAGGAGTGCAGTCCAATAGTCCGCAAGGAGTGCGTTGACAGAGGGTTTAGATAGAGATAGCTTTTGTTCTCATTCATCCCAAAGGCGTAGTTGGTCACAGGAGTCGCGCAAGGAGTGCGCAGGCTGGTAAAAGTCTCAGGGTTGCGAACCTGAGTGAAGTGTCGAGAGACTACTGCTGCAGGTGTGTGTAGAGTCGAAGGATTTCATCACTTAAACGTGTCGAAGGGTCGCCACAAGGAGTGTGCGCCAGGAGTATTTTCTAAGGCTCAGAGTCATCGCAAATCTCAGGAAGGATAGGCCTTCGGATTTGTTGAAGGACAGCGCAGAGAAGTTGTGTCTAGAAGGTTGGCAAGAAAGCGTCATGACTTTGCACGCATAGGAAACAAGTTTTCATGGAGGAATACTTGGTTCATTTCATATGATTCATTGGGAAAGATAGACGGATGGAATTCTCCAAGGAGAATCCACGAATTTCCATGGGCCATTAGATCTTGCAGAGGTACAGGGTAGATACGGTGTCAGATTCTCTAGAGGTTTAAATCTCAGGAGGAGTAGAGCCATCGATCCGAGTCATGATTGTCGTTGGACCTACACGTATATCGCGCATCGGGGTTTCGTGGATTGAAACTCCAAAATATTGCAACGAAATTCGGGATATTGTGATACGCGATATTCCGAAGGCAAGTGGAATAGTGTGGGCCAAAGTGGAGTTGGTGAGTGGAGGACAGGTGGCACAAATCATCGGAGTTTTGAAGCAAGAAGACCCGAAACATTGACATCGGGATTTTTGAAATAGCGAAATCCAAAATCCTGACGAGGTGACAGGGGGTGGAAAAGTCAACTCACACGTGTGTCGGTTAATCGACATATCTGGTATCGGGAGTCGGGGAACCGAAGTGTTTGACATCATGAGGGGATAAATCACGATGGAGCAAGTCCTGATAGGAGAAGGAAAAAGTTAGCATTGACTCATATCGACGTTCAGGTATTCGTGGAACCAACACTCGACCACTTGCCTTTGAATTCGTGAAGTCGTGAGTTCTGATTCCCCGATAAGTAAAGAGAGGGGGATCGTACGAGGAGATCTGTGGGTGCAGATTTCCCAATAGGGAAATAGAAGAACCTTGGTGTTCTTTGGGCTGAGGAAAGAGGAGATCCTATGAGCGACGTGCCTGCGGGTGCGACTGCGTCAGTTTGGTATCAGAGCACAGAAAGATTCTTTACCTTTTGTAGCAGAGAAGAGGAGAATTCACCATACTGCCAATGAGAGATACACAATCACCCGATCCAAAGGATAGGGAAGTGCAACGAAGAAGAGGCAGGCAGATGACTGATCCAATCATAGAGCGATAGATGTGTGATCTCTGAGAGAGACTCGAATATATGGAAACAACGCAAAGATGTACAAATAGTGCAGGGGGTTTGAGTGATTCTGAGAGCGATATTGAGGCTAAATGAGAAGAAGAAGTTGCAGCCGAAGATGCATCAAACGAGCATTTGATCAAAGCTATTTCCAGGATGGGTGCAAGAGAAAAGATGGATATTCCAGTTTATGAAGGGAATCTGGATACAGAGGAGCTTCTAGATTGGATTAGAGATCTCGATACATAATTCAACTATGAATATGTTGAAGAAGACAAGAAGGTCAAGCATGCTGTCACACGCTTGAAAGGACATGCAACATTGTGGTGGGATGAACTACAAGCTGACAAACGCTGCAAGGGAAAGCAGAAGATCAAGAGCTAGGACAGGATGATCGCAAAGATGAAAGAGAAATTCATCCCCAGAGACTATCAAATCACTCTGTTCAGGAGAATGTAGAACCTGAGACAGAAGTTGATGACAGTGAAAGAATACATTGAGGAATTCTATAGACTGAACATCAGGGCAGGTCATTGGGAGAGCGATGATGAGAAAGTTGCCAGATACATGAATGGCCTGAGATATGATATCCAGGATGAGATGAGCATGGTAACCATCCGAACGGTGGAAGATGCTTATCAGATGGCTCTGAAAGCTGAGGAGAAGATGAGACAAAAGTAGAGTCAGAGGGGCCGAGGTAGAAGTCAGCCCAGAGGCAAAGTAGTTGCCCAAGACAAATATCAGAAGCCCAAGGAGGAATGGAAGAAACCTCAGACTCGCACACACAGAGGTGGAACCTCACAGAGAGGACCATATGTTGAACAGAGAGGGCAGCATAATGAGCAGAGAGGCGATTATGATGACAACAACACTTTTCCTCGTACTAGAGGTAGAGGAAGAGGAAGAGGTGGAGTAATCACATGCTTCACATGTGGGAAGAATGGGCACAAGTCTTACGAGTGGCCAGAGAAAAAGAATGACATTGGAGAAGCTCACATCACCGAAGCACAAAGGTGGTATGTAGAGGTCGAAGACGCAGAAGGCGGAAGATCGCTCATGATGCGAAAAGTCCTTTTGACACTCGAGAAGGAGGTGGAAAGTTCAGTCCAAAGGACCAGAATTTTTAGGACTGCTTGCAAGACCAAATATAGGGTATGCAAGGTCATCGTAGACAGTGGTAGAATGGATAATATCGTATCTACATAAATGGTATAGAAGCTGGAGTTGGAGACGACTGATCATACAAGCCCATATAAAGTTTCGTGGCTACAGAAAGGACACCAGGTAACTGTTACTAAACAATGCTTGGTTGAATTCAATATAGGAGGATATAATGATAAGATATTATGTGATGTCATGCCTATGGATTTTTGTCATCTATTGTTGGGTAGACCATGGAAATATGACAGAAATGTGATTCATGATGGGAGAATGAACACATACACCCTGGAGAAGAATGGGAGGACACACATGTTGCTTCTGATAAAGGATAAGGAGGTGAAGCCGGAGGTAAGAAACACAGTAATTCTCATGAGTGGGAAGGAACTCCTTAATGAGGTGAAGAAGAAGGAGGATCCACAGTTCATTGTGGTCAGGAAGCCGAGGATTGTTCTGACTAGCACAAGAGTGGATGATTTTCCAGAGGAAGTTCAGGAACTGCTGGAAGAGTTCGTTGATATAGTCGTGGATGAATTACCTCGTTCGTTACCACCGATAAGAAGTGTGAGTCATCATATTGACCTCATACCAGGAGACAATTTTCCTAACAAAGTCGTGTACAGATTGACACCGCAAGAGAATGAGGAAGTTAAAAGGAAAGTCCAGGAGTTGTTGGACAAAGGATTGGTCAGAAAAAGCTTAAGTCTGTGTGTTGTTCCAACAATACTCAGTCCGAAGAAAGATGGAGGCTGGAGGATGTGTACTGACTCAAGGGCTATTAATAATATAACCATAAGGTACAGATTTGCATTTTCCATTTCCGAGGATGGATGATCTGATGGATTTCTTGAGCGGAGCAAAGTACTTTTCAAAGATTGATTTGAAAAGTGGATATCACCAGATTCACATGAGAGAAGGTGATGAATGGAAGAAAACATTCAAAACAAATGAGGGTTTGTATGAATGTCTTGTTATGCCATTTGGATTAACAAATGCACCAAGTACCTTCATGAGGTTGATGAATGAAGTCCTGAGGGAGTTCATCAGGATATTTGTCATTGTATATTTGGATGACATACTGATTTATAGTAGATCAGTGGCATAGCATCTGAAGCACTTGGCTATAGTGATGCAGAGGTTACAGCAGGAGAAGCTGTTGATAAATATGAAGAAGTCCTCATTCATGAAGACAAAGATCATTTACTTGGGGTTTGTTGTTTTTTCAAATGAGTTGAGGATGGATCCAGAAAAGGTGGAAGTGATTAAGAATTGGCCATCACCGAGGAACATATTTGAGGTCAGAAGTTTTCACGGATTGGCTAGTTTCTACCGAAAGTTCATCAGGAATTTCAGTGGGATTAGCGCAACAATGATGGACACAGTGAAGAAAAGACACAAGTATTTTCACTGGACAGAAGAGGCTGAGAAGAGCTTCAAACTGTTGAAACGGAACATCACAAAACAACCAGTTCTGGTGTTGCCGGATTTCCAAAAGACATTTCAGGTGAAATGCGATGCAAGTGGGTATGCAATCGGGGCAGTCTTGAGTCAGGAAGATAGGCCGATAGCGTATTTCAGCGAGAAGTTGAATGAGTCAAAATTGAAATACTCCACATATGATAAGGAGTTATATGCTATCATACAGGCATTGAAGAAGTGGAGGCACTACTTGATTCCAAAGGAATTTGTTTTGTATAGTGATAACCATGCATTACAGTTTGTGACTCAACAGGACAAGTTGAATCAGAAACATGTCAAATGGGTTGAGTATATGCAGAATTTCACATTTGTGATAAAACATATTTCTAGTATTGCTAACAAAGTTGTTGATGCTTTGAGCAGGAAGTGTTTATTGTTGTAGTAGTTCCGAGTCAAAACATTGGGTTTTGATGATCTCAGGAACATGTACAGAGATGATCCAGATTTTGGAGAGGCGTATGAAGCAGCTGAGAATCCAGTTCTCAGGGATATAAGCCAGTGGGACAAGTACATGATCCAGGAAGGATTGTTGTTTAGGGGCAATCAGTTGTGTATTCTGAAATGCTCCATGAGGGAGAATTTGCTGAAGGAGAAACACAACGAAGAATTCGCCGGACATTTCGATCATGACAAAACATTTGCAAAGCTGAGCGAATCATACTTTTGGCTAGGGATGCGATCAGAGGTCAAGAGTTTTGTAGACAGGTGTATAATTTGCCAGCATTCGAAGGGGAGGAAGCAGAATGCATGTTTCTATCAACCATTTCCCATACCCGAGAGGTCGTGGGATGAAATTAGCATGGATTTTGTATTGGGGTTGCCAAGAACGAAAAGAGGATTTGATTCAATCTTTATGGTGGTAGATAGTTTTTCTAAGATGGCACACTTCATTCCATGCCAGAATATGAGTGATGCAACTCACATTGCTAACTTGTTTTTCAAAGAGGTCATTCGACTTCATGGGTTGCCGAGGAGCATTGTTTCAAATCGAGACACTAAATTCATAGGGCATTTTTGGAGAACCTTATGGAAGAAGTTGGGAACTAATTTGGCATTTAGTTCAGCTTATCATCCTCAGACGGATGGACAAACATAGGTGGTAAACAAAAGTCTGGGAGACTTGCTGAGAATCTTGGTGACAGAGCACCACAGCCAGTGGGACAATATATTGCCACAGGCAGAATTCACGTATAATGATTCAGTGAATAGGAGCACAGGCCAGTGTCCATTTCAGGTTGTTTATGGCATACAACCGAGAGGAATTTTTGAACTGAGGGATTCATAACAGACTGCAACTAGGAGCGCTAGTGCAGAGGAATTCGCTGAAGCGATGAAAGAACTTCACAGCTAGGTGAAGTAGCGACTGTTGGATTCAAGTCAGGAGTATAAGCGCAGAGAAGATCAACATAGAAGACAACTTTAGTTTGAGGTTGGTGATCTGGTTCTGGCACATTTGAGGAAGGAAAGGTTCCCGAGAGGAACATACAATAAGTCGAAGATGAAGAAAATCGGGCCATGCAAGGTCTTGAAGAAATTCGGGGCAAATGATTATGAGATTGAATTACCCAATGGGGTCGGAATTTCTCTGATATTCAATATCTCGGATTTGTACCCATATAAAGCTGGAGAAGCAGAGACTGGAGATGAGCATCCAGTGATCTAGTGGACAAAGCAGATGCCAGTTGCAGATAAACCACAGATGGAGTGCATACTGGATAAGAGAGTGAGCAAGAGGACCAGGCGAAAGCAATACTTTGAGTATCTGGTCAAGTGGATGAATCATCCAGTTGAAGATGCCATTTGGGAGAGTGAAGCAGACATTCAGAAGCATGGACAGACTGTGCAGGAGCTCATGGACAGGAGCCCATGAAAGTTTTCGAGTGAGGGAGTATGATGCAGGAGCATCTTCCACATCAAGCAAGCTAGCACAAATTTTGAAAACACCTTGAAGTTGTTGCACAAATCTTAAATGAGCCATTTAAGAAGGAGGCGCACTTGTATATTGTAACGAGACCTTCAGCCTTTAATCTCTAGTCCTTAGTAGATATATGACATTTAAGATAGTTAATGAAAGGTAGATAGAATTTAATTCTAGACTAGACAGTTGTAGAGTGCAAGAGGGAAACGGGATATAGACACCCTCATTGTGCATTTGTAAAAAAAATGAATTTTGGAGCATTAGAGCAAGAGAAAGCAGAGAACTGTGTAAGAACAACCATGTACAGACATTTGAATTAATAGAAGAGTTCTGATTCAAATTCATGGTTTTGTGTCTGTTCTTTGTGTACTGATGTTGATGTGCTCATGAATGTTTGCTTCCAGTTATACATTTTCTTTTATATGCTGTGTATATGATTTCATGTTTGGATTGAAGTCTGAAGAGGAAGAAGGAATGAGTTTCAATTGTTTCTCTATCTGAGCCAGAGGATTCCTGCAAGGAGTGCAGTCGAATAGTCCGCAAGGAGTGCGTTGACAGAGGGTTCATATAGAGATAGCTTTTGTTCTCATTCATCCCAAAGGCGTAGTTGGGCACAGGAGCCGCGCAAGGAGTTCGCAGGCTGGTATAAGTCTTAGGGTTGCAAACCTGAGTGAAGTAGGTGTGCACAGAGTCGAAGGATTTCATCACTTAAACGTTTTGAAGGGTCGTCGCAAGGAGTGTGCGCCAAGAGTCTTTTCTAAGGCTCAGAGTCATCACAAAGCTCAGGAAGGATAGGCCTTTAGATTTTTTGAAGGACAACGCAGAGAAGTTGTGTCTTGAAGGTTGGCAAGAAAGAGTCGCAAGTTTGCACGCAAAGGAAACAAGTTTTCACGGAGGAAGACTTGGTTCATTTCATATGATTCATTGGGAAAGATAGACGGATGAAATTCTCCAAGGAGAATCCGTGAATTTTCGTGGGCCGTTATATCTTGCAGAGGTGCAGGGTAGATACGGCGTCAAATTCTCTAGAGGTTTAAATCTCAGGTGGAGCAGAGTCGTCGATCCGAGTCAGGAGGGTCCTTGGATCTACACGTATATCGTGCATCGGGGTTTCATGGATTGAAACTTCAAAATATTGCAACGAAAGTCGCGATATTGTGATATGTGATATTTTGACGGCAAGTGGAATAGTGTGGGCCATAGCGGAGTTGGGGAGTGGAGGAAAGGTGGCACAATTCATCATATTTTCGCAGTGAGAAGACCCAAAACATTGACATCAGGATTCGCGAAATAGTGAAATCCGAAATCCCGACGAGGTGACAGGGGGTGGAAAAGTCAACTCACGCGTGTGTCGGTTAATCATCATATCGGGTATCGGGAGTCAGGGAACTGAAGTGTTCGACATCACGAGGGGTGAAATTTCAATAGAGAAAGTTGCGATAGGAGAAGGAAAAAGTTAGCGTTGACTCATATCGGCGTTCGGGTATTCGTGGAACCAACACTCGACCATTTGCCTTTGAATTCGCGAAGTCGCAAGTTCCGATTCCCCGATAAGTAAAGAGAGGGGGATCGTGCAAGGAGATCTGTGGGTGCAAATTTCCTGATAGGGAAATAGAAGAACCTTGGTGTTCTTCGGGCCGAGGAAAGAGGAGACCCTGTGAGCGGCATGCCTGCGGGTGCGACTGCATCATTAATGCATGTAGCATCAGACAAGTACTTCCAAATTGGCATGTGTCTAGCATATTGAAGTCGTAGAAATCCTTCTTAGTGTGATACTTTACGTTATTTAATGTAATTATTAAAGTAAAGTGATTTTATTAGTGAGTTGATTTTTAATTAAGGAAAATAGTAAAATTAAGTAGCATGTAAATAATAGCCATTGATCTCATGTGAGGTGACAAGTAATCTCAGTCGTTAATAAATTTGTAGATTAGTTTTAGGTTATAACTCAATCTTATAAAATCAAGGATAGGGAAACAGAGAAGACAATTTTGGTGAGAGACCAAGGTAGGAATTTTGCATAGAGAAGAAAAGAATAAATTTTACTAGTGTGGAGTCTGTTGAGAGTGTAGAAGCAAAGAAGGAATTTTTCTTACACAAGAGTAAGAAGATCTCACTGATTGGGTGAAGATATTTTGTCCAAGTGTTGATGCACAAAAGGTTGGATCATGAAGGATTATTATTCAATATATTGTATAGGTATGGAAGGAGTTTTTTCTAGAGATCATACAGGTCAAGGAGAATACAAAAAAGGGGAAACCACAGGTGGTTTTCAACTGATAGAGGCAAGAGGAAAGTGTATTTTCATATGGAAGTTTCAGTACAAAAATGGTGTACATGTACACGGGAGCCAGTCAATCATTCTTCGAGAAAGTAAATCACACTTGTAGAAAATAAATCACTCTTGTAGAAAGTAAATCACACTTGCAGAAAATAAGGCTATGCTAATGTCTAATAGTGACTTGCTAAAGTATAATGATGATATGAACTTGTTGTATAAATTATGCATTCATACATTTAATGAAAAGATATAAAATTAATAGACTACCAATCCCAAAAAACTGAAGAACAATGTTGTCACAAATCTGAAACAAAACAAAATAAAGTAAATCTACAAGTGGAGTTGTAGCAATGAAGCCGCAACACAAAAGTTGCAATGTCTGGAATCACATCAACATGAGTTGAAACAATTAGAGTTGAAGCAACGTCCAAAATTACAAACTTATAGGAAATGAACCAATACCAAATTGCATCTTATGATTGTAGAATTCACAACACAAAGAAGATAAATATTAACCACACAGGAATTGCAGTTAACCAATTAAGAGATATGGAACTGTAGCAATACGAAAAGATAAAATAACTACAAAATTAAATGGACAACAACGAAATACAAATCCTACTTTTAATTTATAGAAAATAACCTGACTAAGGAGGGGGGAATACCCCTTTAGACAAGGCATTGAGATATGAAATTAGAATCACACGAATGCTCAACACATCATCACATGAACAAGAGGAGAAAAGGAAATTATATTGTCGAAGTCTTAAGTTTTACAATACAAAGTAAGTTATCGCCATAATCATTGCCCGAGATCAAGGAAAGCTGGGGTTTTTATACAATACATTCAAAATCTAAAATAAACAAGGGGACAGATGGGAAGTCATGAGAATTAGGTTGTTCTTCTATTTACATCGATATTGCTAATTTTTGGAAAAGATCGGGCATATGCTGAAAAACTAATGAAAAACTTCCCAGAAAGTTTGGAACCTGAAAAACTGTCGAAAAACTATTTTTTGATCTAGTGGAATAGGTGGGTGGCCACCGATATCCACCTAGATCAATTCTCCCTCCTTAGGAAGAAATGGTCTCCATTGTGTTGAGTTCCCAGGGGAGAGGGGGAAGTGTTTGTTGAACTTGAATCTTGGTGAGCTGCTTGCCTTGGTGGAGAAGTTGTGTTGTTGATCTTGTTGAAGGCTATCACGAAACTGTGGCTAGAAGGGTTGGACCTTTTTAACCATTCTGGATACATGAGATTACTATGTGTAGAATGAATCCTTGTGATTTGTTTCAATCTTGTCGACCTGCTTCTGCTGGATAAAAGGTGCTTGGATTGAGGATGTAGTGGTTGCGTTGTTCTTTTGTTCACCTTTTGAACAGACTGTGAAGAAGATGATTTTTTTGGTATGAGATAATACCTTACAGGACTGCTTAGGTAGGACAATAATTAGAACTACCTCTAGTATCATATAGAGATGACCCCCTAGAGTAACAATGAAACTACGGGGTTGAGACTGATAGATAGCATGGAGATTCCACATATATGGATGGCCCAAGAGAACATCACATACATCCAATGGGACAACATCACATAATACCTCATCCTTGAAGGGTTGGATGTCGTATGACAATCAACACTACTGGCTGACACAAAGATCTCATCCCTGGCGAAGCCACCCGATGTTGTATGACTGCAGGTGTGGTGTTGTCAACAATCCCAACTGTTTGACAACCTCTGTTGAGATGAGGTTCTTCTGGCTTCCGCTATCAACAATAAAATGTAGTGGGTTCCCATTCACCCACATATGTGAATGAAAAAGGCACTACCCCTCTTCAGGATATGTTGGTGCTTCTAGTTGAATTGCTACGGTCACAACAATAGAAGTGGGATTTGTGTCGAGATCTATCTTCTAACAATATTTTTTGAATCAGATTCTAAATCAGGGTGCGGCTCCTTTTCTTTGATATCAACCACCAATGACTGTTTTCAGCAACATTCATCGGTGTTGTGCTAGGGGAGTTTTTAGAAACCACACCATTTTCTACTGTCCTTCTTCCTCTTTCTGTTACCCTTCTTTTCTTGTGTCTTCGACTGGTTTTCAGGAAGTTGTTTGTTAGGGCCGTATTTATCATACTTTTTTTGCTGTTGATTTGTAGAAACAAAATCCTACTTGTTCTGGTGCTTGAATTTCTTTTCGATTTTAACATCATATCGATAAGAAACATTGAGTGATGATATGTCCAGAAAATCCATTTCAGTTTGGATGTATCTTTGTAGAGCCCCACGGTATTTCAGAACCAAATGTCTCTCAGAGTATTTGATACCCAACTTCGTGCATAAGGTATGGAAGTTATTGGTGAACTCTAGCACTACTTGGCCCCTCTCTTTCCATAGTGTTTTCCATCTCATGTACTGGTCCTCATAGTTTCCAACAGGGTAATACTCTTAATTTACCGCATCCACACAAAAATCCCAAGTGAGATCGACCCCATATATTCCAAAATCCTATGTGGAACATTGCTCCCAATAATTTTCCCACCAATGTTTTACATGGGGGAGAGCCTTAAGGAGTGCGAAGGTGATCTTTTCCCTGTTGGAGAAATTATGAACAAAGAAATAGCCTTCTAGCAGATTTAACCATCTTTCTAAGGCATCTGGATCTATCTATCCTTCAAATATGGGAATATCAAAATTAACTTGTACCTTGAAAGTAAAGGTTCCTCCAAAGTGACTTCTTGATGAAGACACACCTGTTGTTATCGGCAGGAAATGAATGATGTGGGAAAAATTCTCCATCATTTCATTCCTCTGTCACGTGAGATCTTGCTCAAGCAATAGATTAATGGAATCGCTTGCTCTGTTGTTTTTGTTTTATTCTTCCATGGAGGGTTTCTTGAGCATGCAAGACTTATTGTTATCAAGAGATATATGCTAGAGTCCCAACTTTCTATACTTAGACCTCATCGGGGACATGCACTAAAAAACAATCAAGAGCAACCTGCTTTAATACCACTAATCCATATTATTTTTGGCATGAAATGAGAGTGGAGATATAAAATAGAAATATACAGAGATATATTGGAAATATAAGCAGAGGTAAAGATATCCAGTAATACACAATTTCTATTAATGTGTGAAATGTACAGAACTATAAAAATACAGAGTGAAAGACTCGCTAGAATGGTGGCATCTTATCTATGAGAAGAGATGTGACGGCTACTCACATTCACAATAAGATCATTGTTACAATGAGGCTCCAAAGGCCTTTTTAACATAAGTAAAATCCAAAACCCTAACCCTGGAAGATGAAAAGCCAAAAGGTTTGCGGGCCCCAATGGGGGTAGTTGATATGCCAACTTCCCGGGGGTGTAACTTTTGCATACGATCTCTATTTGGGGCGCTCGATACACCATTGGAAAGGTATAAACAAGAAGAAATATTTTCGACTATCCCAATATAGTGCCTTTGGAAGTCTCTTAGGCCCCAAATCCCCAAAAACACGTCGTTTAGGGCCTCAAAATGGCCCCAAAAGTTTGGAACCTGAAAAAATGTTGAAAAACTGCCATGGTGGAAACCTGTTTTTCGATCCAGTGGAATAGGTGGGTGGCCACCAATATCCACCTGGATCACAAGTAAAAGTTATGGTATCTTTCCAAAAACTTGATGATTTTTGGCCTTTTATAGATAGTGAACTTGTGCATAATTCCACATGTCTGATATTTTAGATATGATTCTAAAATTTGTACGTAAAATACTATGGACTATATAGCTTCCAATAAAACTAATTTCAATGAATTTTTATCCTCATTTAAGAAGATATGGCTATTCTACCTAGAACACTTGTTTGAGACTAGTTATAGGACTAGTCAATTAACCCTACCTTCGAAAAACTATATCTCATAAATTAAAGTGATACAAACTTTGAAATTTTATCACAAGTACTTCACTCTTGCTTCTGAGGAATGTGAAAATTTCATAGTCTAAAACGTCACCAAACAAAAGTTATAGTGAAATTACCAAAATGACTCATTTGAGACAGATTTCAGGGATAATAAAAATCCCTAACTTTCACAGGATGTATCTCTGAAAGGAAAATGATATAGAAGATAAAATGTTTACCAAGATTAATTTGATATGTCTTCTCAATATCATGAAAATTTCACATGCCTAAATTTTTCAAAAAGAAATTGTAGCGAAATTCCGAAAATGACACGTTTGAGATTGATTTTAGGGCTAGTAAAAGGCCCTAACTTTTACATGATGTATCTCTGAAAGTAATATGACCAAGAACATGAAATTTTGAACACACAAATTTTTCTATGTTTTTTCAATATCCTAAAAATTTGACAGTCTTAAACTTTGCAAAAATGCCAATATGACTCACTTGAAGCAACAAAACCCTAGGATCGATGTTCTGATACCAAATGATTAATATATAAAACAGAATTACAGACCATGTACACTAATGTGAGTGTGTATCACAAAACTAATATAGCTAATAAATATGAGTTACATAATAATTCCTTAAATAATAGGATAATCGTCTCTGAATACCCAATTACATTCATACATCAAAATGCACATGTCTTAATAATGAATACATGATCTTTATGTATACATATTCACACACTACACATGAGGTCCCTTTACTTTTAGGTTGATCCTATTACCTATACATTTACACATTATATGTGCATTTATCACCATATATACTCCCCATTGGGGTCATATCATATACATTTAACCCTATATATGCTCCCCTTGGTTCATAACAATTATTTTGGACATGAACATATGATTTATTTATGTGAATGTATTGGGATTATTTGTAGTAGATTATCTTAATATATAGGGGTTTATTTTGTAAAGTATCTATATTATCTGTTTGGTAGTTGTGATTCACACTCATATCTTGTGTGCATTGCATGTACTCTTGTTTATCATGTTATTTTTGGCATTTGATATGTAATAAGGATAAAATCGTACCTTTCGTAGAAGACTTAGCACTAGATGCTCAAGACGAGTTAGAAAAATATTCAAGTACTAAAAAAATTATAAAGGTTCAATAAGAACTATGGTTGGTTGGGTTAGAAAGGAAAATTCAAAGCATGGCCAAGTGATAGTCCAAGGACAAAGATAATAAACTATTTCCTCATCTCATTCACTAAAACATTTTGGGGGAAAGAGGACTTCCAAAATGGGGAAGTAAGATCTAAAATGAATCACTATATAAATTTTCATCCATTTTGGTAGTTTATGGAGTGAATAATTATAATTGCAAACTTGTAGCTATATTTCTAGGACCAATATTGTAATTCAGTGAGCAATGCCAAAATAAAAATATATTCATTTGGGAACATAAAAATGCACTTTTTGGTCTCAAATAAAAGACATAATTGATGTAAGGAATTGACATGGAGGTTTATTAGAGTTATTGATGTAAGGAATGTACATAAAGGTTTAGTAGATTTCTAAAAAAAATCAATGATAAAAAAGTTTCTTAATTAAATTTTAAATTTTGTATGATAAATTTATGATCTCAAAATGTTGACCTATGATTTGAAAATCTTATTACCAAGTGGAAGTGGAAGTTGTATCAATTCCATAAGTCACACATGTTGAGTGAGTCATGTATGGTATTTAAAGGATACCATAAAAGATATCACAGAGGATCATCAACACTAACCCTGATTGATATTATGTAATTCAAAAATCCTAAGAGTAATACAGTAATCCTAATAACTATTAGGACATTAAAATTAGAGCCAAGGAAAGAAAGTGTGATTCATCGTATGCATTAGTTTATTACCATATCTTAGTAGAACAAAAGAGTGGGATATCTAACTAAAGAAAATGAAGTAGGTCATCGCTAAGTATCTTATTCAATCCACGGTGCCCATTTACTCCATATAAAGTGATTATCTTTATTTGTATTTGCGCTATAAATCTAATAATGAATGAAGAATGTGCACTCCTTATTTCTAGAAAACATTTTCACCCTTGGGAGTTTCTTGAGAGTAAATTGTGTGTCGTGTGTTAAATTAATTAATGGTGATTTATTTTTACTAGTGAAAATTTCATCTTATTTTCTCCATTATACTTAGGGAAAAAGTAATATAATTTTAATATTTAACTTGATTATAAATAATCAATATGCTAAAGAGAATAACACAATTTTTTATTTTTTTTTGCATATACAAATACATTGTTATAACCCTAAATTGCACCACACATGCTTACTTGGCATCAGGCCAACTCATATCCCTTCATTGCCAAAACATCTGCTGAAGAACCACTTTGAAAATCCTCTTGGGTCAAGGCCCATGCGCCCTAAATCACTACTGCACGCGTGTGAACGCTGGCAGGCCTTCTACAACCCGCGTTTACCTAACAAAACACAAAAATAGGAAAGTTGTCGACGGGACAAAAAGCTATGGGTTAGTTAACTGAAACTCCCGGCCATGCATGGCCGAGAGTTCATCCAAATCCCTAGCTCCTTCTAGCCTATAAAAGAAGGGGTAGGGGTACCATTTAGAGGAGGAAAATTATAAGCGAAGAAACTCTGCCCATTTTCCGAATCCATTGTCCCAACCCTTTAGCCTTTCCTCAAGCCTAAGGAGAATTAACACAAAGCAGTTGGAGGAAAAAAGAAGAGGAGGATCCCAGGATCAAGATCAAGGAGCGGTGGTTAGTCTCGACTTTGATTGTAAGTTGATTCATTTTGAAAATAATAAAAGAATACTTTTCCCGTCCCAATGCATGAATTATCTATGATTTGTTTAATTTATGCTTAATTTCTAATCCTCAAGTAGAAAAGTAGCATGCATGAGTAGTTTTTTGTCTTGATTGCAGGATTATCTTTGGAAGGAGTAGCACAAGTAAGTGGGCAAAGCGCAACGGAGGATCTACACCAGACATCAGTAAAAAGGTTAGTAGTTTCTTTCCATGCATGTATTGTGAAAGAGGGGTTTAAGTTTTGGTTGGTAGGTTAAAATGTAATTTCTTTACGGTCAAAATATGCATGCAAGTCTGACCCTAGTTTGCTAGTCCATAGGGTATTTTTCCCAACAACAAAATTGGCGACCATAATGGGGAAGATACTCTTTAGGGTTTCCGGATTTAGTTGAGTTTTTGGGTAGTTTAAGAAATTAGATTTTTTGTTTCTTTGCCTGTCTTTTTCTGTAAGGCCTGAGCTAGTAGGGAGACTGGTTCTTTATACCAGTTTTCCCTGACTATTGCTTGATGACAATTTTTCGGGACACACAGAGGTACACGTGGCCTGCAGAAGGCCTGCACGCGTGTACCCGCACCCTAATCTCTTACAGACTGCGTGTGAACGCTAGCTGTAGAGGTTTCAGTAGCATGTAGGATTTCAGAAATCTTAAGAGGCAGTCCTCCTCTTCCCTGTCAGAATTATACATTCTCAGGGGGTTTTCTGGATCCTGTCTGAGTCTTGCTGGTTCACAGTCTTGTCTCAGTTTGTCTTGTTGAGTTTTGTTATTCTTTGCAAATATTTTTTTTTTCTGTTAGAAGAAGCATCCAAGCCTTCAAGGGACCCTGGTTGTCAATATCAGAGGCCTCTTCTGGGTCTGGTCTGCCTGTTTTTATTTTTTGTCTTAGAAATTATACATACACATGGCCTGTACAAGGTTAGACCGCGGGTACATGCGTCCTGTTTCAGCTCAACACGTGTTCGCACGCGTGCTGTTTCAGTGACAATAGCGTGCTTGACAGGCTGTTTTTTTATCAAGGTGGGGCATTCATCCCCTCTTTTGGTGAGAAGTATTGCTCTCAGGTGTTTAAGTCTAGGGTTGAACAGTCAGTAGTTTAGGTCAGCTTACCCTTAGCCTGCTTTTTCTTACTTGATAGTTGGTAGAAAAGATAAAAAGAAAAATTTTGTTTTATGGTTTTTAGACAAGCATAAGAGTCTTTGCTTTCTTGATTGTCATTGTGTGTCTTTGCTTTGATTCTTTGCGATCTGCGCTTTAAGACAGAATTTTGTTTTTCTTGGTTTTAGGCTTGTCGGTATTTTCCCTTTGTTGCTTGATTAGCACGTAAATAGAAAAAAAAGAGGAAAAAAAAAATTTGTTTCATTGTCTTCTTTGTTTGAAGATTGTGTTTCTGCATCAATAGCTAGGGAGAAGTCTTTTTGTTCATAAGTTTTTTGCAGTGCATTTAGAGCATAAGTAGCTCGTAGTCGAGCGAAATTTCTTTACGTTTGCTGCATGAAATCTTAGAAAAATTGAAAAGAAAAATAAGTCTTTCTTTGTGAAAAGTTGTTGATTTTTGCATTTAGTATAAGTCTTTTGTTTCCATATTTTTTCATTCATTTTTTCTTTGAGTATTTACACATCATCAGTTTCACCTTCATACCCGTAACGTAAAAAATCCCATAAAAAAAATGCTAATTTAAAATCTATTAGACTTTTTGTTTGTAGGGTTCACAAACTAGTTCAGGACTAGGGCCTTGGATTAGGTTGGAGAGGAAACTCTCCAAGGCCACTCAAAACCAAACATTGGAGTCTGTGATAGGGAGTGTAGAAGTCCAGTTTCGTGGAAGTTATCCGAGACCCCCCTCTAACACAGGGGATAAACACAAGGTCACGTGAGGAAAGGTAGTGGAGATAACCCCTCCAAAGTCAAACCAAGCGTAGTGGAGAACACATATCGAGGATTTGTTTTGGGATTCCGTCGTTTGCATTTGCCACGAGGCTTCGTGGGTCTCAAATCCGTTCGAGTTCCTTAGTTGCCTTCCGGACCATTTTCTCTCGATACCCTTGACAGGTTTCAGGCTTGATACCCTGCTCATTGTGGTCTACCCGACTATCGACTGTACCCGCCTGGTGATTGTTCGCGTGATGGAAAACTAGTTGTAAATCTTTTTAGGGACATACACAGGTGACTGCGGGGGTATACCACGGTACCTAGGACAGACATCAGGCCACGCTTTGCAGAGTATACACGGAGGGTGATTCCATATTCGAGTTGCACTTGCACCGGTAAGTTTCTCTAGTGTTGGTTGTTGTAACTGTTCTTCAAAATAGTTAGTGATTTCTTGTCTTATCTCTTAGGGGCTTATTTTTAGTGAGTGTTACTGTTTGAATGTGTAGAATA
Organism: Picea engelmannii; assembly: GCA_009831015.1. Taxonomy (NCBI): domain Eukaryota; kingdom Viridiplantae; phylum Streptophyta; class Pinopsida; order Pinales; family Pinaceae; genus Picea; species Picea engelmannii. The sequence continues at coordinate 33,667 of ML779582.1, read as the reverse complement.
CCTTAGCGTGTCTTGGATCTTCTCACACAGTGGAGGATCCCGAGCTCCGCTGGTCACAAAGGCTTCTGGGCCTGCCATCGGTTATACTAGATCCACCCCCGCCACCATTGAGGCAGAAGCTAGACCAACAAGGGTCTTTCGAAGAAACTGGGTTACAAACCATTGTGCCCGAACAACTCCTGGAGAAATCAACAGCCAATCTTGGATCGGTTGAAACCCCAACCACTGATACTTGGCCATCGGTCAGTGTACCAATCTAGTTTTACGAACACCTGTCAGTGCCTCACACAGCTATGGAAACAAACGTTGTTACTGTTGACCCAAAAATCTGCTCTGGGCTCAACATGGTGTTTTACACAGTTACTTCTCCATAAAATCCCCTTGGTGCTATGGTTCCAGTCAAAGACAGTGGCGGGGGTCATAGTTACTATGGCCCCCGCCCTTGAAAGAGTATCAGTTGGTTGCTTTCAGGGATTTGTGGGCCTTCCCATGGTGTTTCTTCCTCATGTCAAGGTTGATTTATTCAAGGAATACAACACTTCCAAGTGGTAGGGATCGGGACAAGCTTTTCAACAAGCTATCATGAGCTTGATTCCGAGTCAGTATGACCCATATGAGGCACGCAAAGTCAAAGTCACCCGAACGGGCAAAACTAATAGCTGTAGCTTCCTGGTCTGATTCTGTCCAGATGATGGTATCAAAGGGAAAATCAAACCCAAACATGGTTTAAGGCAGTGTGATACCTTTCCAACAGTATATCCCGTGCTTGGTTTCGACCCCCGGTTAGTGAGAACGAGCCTTCGCAAGTTTGTGACCACTTTTGGACATCAAATTGGTTGCAGTGCTTCATGGTTTAAAATTGGTGGGTAAAGAGTTATAAATCAGATATTCAGAAATTCCATGATGTAATAGACTCAGACACCGTTCCAATGACATCTTATTTGCCTCATTCCGACTCCAGATGGCTTGGTTAGAGCTGTCACAAGTTGGCCAATAATTTTAGGTAAAAAGGGGTCCACCAACTCACATGACAGGGTTTCATAACAGCTGAGACAGTCATAAATGACCTTGGAACAAAATTATATTGTCACCTCATCGAAGTACTCGTCGATACCTTTCCGACGGTACCTCATTTGCCTCGATTGGATATCGTATGACGATTTGGCACCTTTCGCAAGATTAGGTGTCATGTGGGCCCACCAGCAAGTCAGG
>ML779581.1:699391-710219 GCA_009831015.1 Picea engelmannii | reverse complement strand
AATTCTCCCGCGACTTTGGTGGCACTGCGACCTTACTTATTCCCAAACCCTTTGCATCTTCTCCACTTGGAAGCAGATCGGCGGCTATTCTGCAGTCCAGTGGCTCTCCCTTCACAGCGCAGCGACTCTTTCTTCAGCGGACAGCTCTTCCTGTAAGCTGCGGCCTCCTCACGAACTCTGCGTCCTCTCTGGCTCCGCGGATCCTCAGCAATTGTCACCCTCGGCTCTGATACCATGAAAAAGGTGTGCAACGCAGCAAAGAATCTAAAATACAAATACAGAAAACTGCAAGAGAACTTGATTATTCAACAGATCTACAATACACGCGAATGTGCATATTTACAATGGTTTTCCGGCATGCATAAACGCATGCAAACTCAACTAAAGCGGAGTCTAAAAATAGAATAAAGCTGTAACTTGGTAACAACAGAAAAGCCATAAAAGCTGCTAAAGTTTAACTGACTGTTAACTGCTAGTGAGTAATTACTGTTTCTAACATCATTATCGAGTGAAGATTGAAAAGTATAAAATATTAAAAAGAAAAAGCCTAACAAGAAAACATAACATACTCATTATCGAGTGAAGATTAAAAAGTATAAAAAGTGTGAGAGATTAGAACCTTGAAAGTTAACTTCTTGGCAATGAGATAAGGCAAATTTGAAGGATGCAGCTGAGTGTTTAAAAAAAAAGAACAATTACTACACGACTTTCAACACTGTATAACAATATATGTAATCTACAACCAGGTGTTTCAACAACTATTTCAGCATGTGTTTCAGTAAATAATGAAGAGTTATTAGAAGAAAAACCTAAGTGAACCACTCATGCATCATACACAAAGGTTGATACTTTGTTTTACAACAACCCTTTCAACAGGTGTTTTAGGAGAGAATAAATGCTATTACAACAAAACAAAGTTATAAAACAAAGTTTTATAAGAAACATGAGAATTATAAGAGAAAGGTTGATACTTTGTTTTACAACAACCCTTTCAACAGGTGTTTTAGGAGAGAATAAATGCTATTACAAAAAAACAAAGTTATAAAACAAAGTTATATAAGAAACATGAGAATTATAAGAGAAGACTAAATCAACTGAGATAACATTCTATAACAAAACATTGCACAGCATAAGGATTTAAAGAAGTTTTCAAACCGAAAACATAGTATACATGCTATAGAAAGATAAATTACTCTGTAATAAATCTAAACATTACCATGAATTTACAAATTCATAAACAAAAATGAAGAGAGCATAAAATCCCCTATTAACACTCATACAATTAGTTGGTTAGCTTGCCCCTTTGATGTATCTAAGTCAAATTTTTATTTTCCAGAACATTAATGGTTCATTGCCCCTTTGATATTTGATTAGTCAAAAATCAAACGGTTTGGCGGTGATAACTCTTCGATCATTAAATGAACAAGGTGATCAAGGTGGTTAAAACTAATTTATGGGTGGTGGTAACTCTTCAAAATTCGATCGGTTGAGATGAGTCATATTTTGGGAGGTGGAATGATTAATTTTTTTACATTATCCCCGATAATCATTTCACCCAAAAAAAAATCTCTCCAATAAAAAAACCCCATTGTTCTTTCTGTGAATTTCAAATAATTTATTTGCTAAGGGCTTTGTAAACATGTCTGCAAAATGATCTTCAGATATGAAAAACTCTACAAAAATTTCATCACTTATTATCATTTCTCAAATAAAATGATATTTTGTATCAATATGCTTAGTTTTATTGTATAAAAAATGATTAGAAGATAGTGCAATGGTTGATTTAATATGAGTTGGTTCTTGTTGTTCATGCAACAACTCAATCACAACCCTTCTCATACACACAATCTAACATGCAGGTGTTGTTGATGCAACATACCTCCGCAGATGATAAAGTCAGAATGGGCTACTTCTTTGAAGCCCAAGCTAGAACTCTTGATCCAAATATGAACACATATCATGATGTGCTCTTCCTATCATCTACACTATGTGAAAAATCACTATAAATATGTCCAATCAACTTAAAATATAAATCTGATATGTACAAAACACCATAATTGGTTGTTCCAACAATATATCTTAGAATCATTTTTCATGCTTTCCAATGGGTGCTCTTCGAAGTCTCCATAAATCTAGAAATCAAACTTACAGTGAACAAAATATAAGGTCTCGTTTCTTTCAAATACATAAGAATTCCAACCAGTCTTTTATACAAAGTCAGATCAACACGTGACCCCTCATCATTCTTACTGAGTGTTTCTCTAGTTGAAATTGGTGTTACAACTCGTTTACAGTTCACCATCCTGAATCTTTTCAATATGTTCTTTGCATAATTAGTTTGAAAACAAATATACCATCTTCAGATTGATTTACTTCAATTCCTAGAGAATTCTTCATCATTCCTAAATCAGTCATTTCAAAATCAGTTTTCATGGCTGTCTTAAAGGGTGAAATCACGGAGGTCGGTAAAACTTTTGTGACAATCTGATCTCCAAAATTCTGAAAAACGTTTTTTCGGCTGAATTAATATTGGATTTCGGCCGAAATATACTTTTTTCGGCCGAACTATTTTTCGGCCAAAAATTGGAACGTCAAATCGAACGATACACTGACGGCACCCTCGATTTGCATGTAAAAATTTAGTCGGACGGATTTTATCTATCCGGCCATATGTTTTCGACCGAAAGCTATTACGGTCGAAACATTATTTCGACCAAAATATTGTTCTGGTGAACAATCTTTCGGCCGAAAGAAGGTTTATATATGAACCATACATTGATCTGGAAACATTTTTCCAAACTCTTTGCCTTTGTGATCGTTTGAGAGCATTGGCGCGGACGTAGTTTGAGAGCATTGGCAGATGTAGTTTGAGAGCACAAAGGTCGGGTTGTGGTGTTGGTGGGTGTTTTAGAGCATTGGCGTGGACGTAGATTTGGCAGGCATTCCTATAGGAAGACAAGTTGTTGTGTTGGTGGGCCGAGCTTTAGGTAGTTCTATTAACTATTACTTTTTAGTTTTAGTTTTAATTTTTAATTTGTAAAATGAAATTTAATTTTAAATTTTAAATAAATTTTTTGTTAACGCGACTTCCCTCCCCTATGGCCGGGATGTGGGCACGCCAATGGCCACACGACTTGGCCACAAGGTTGGCCCCCCGTGGCCAAGTCACAGTCCACTGGAATGGGACTTGGCCATGGTGGGGTAACCCTGTTGCCAAGCCGTGGGCATGCCAATGGCATGGGCATAGGGCTAGGCCCTCACAACCAAATCATAGTCAGGTTGACTATGACTTGGCCGCGGGGGGCCAACCCTGTGGCCAAGACGTGGGCATGCCAACGATTTGGCCATAGGGCTGCCCCCCGCGGCCAAGTCACAATCCACTAGACTGTGAATTGGCCAACGAGGGCCAGCCTTGTGGCCAAGTCATGGGTACCATTTCGGTGTATAAGTTTTAATGCCAGCATTATAATAAAATTTCTTTTATTTTTTGAGATTAATATTGATTGATAACACATAAATAATCTCCTAATGTCTAATTTTAAAAATAGGATCTACAACGATTTAAAAATTCAACTTTAAAACTGATATCAACCAATTAAATTATGAGGTCTAGGTTTTTAATTGTTTTAAGGTGGTGATGCTACCATTCAAATTCAAAAATGAAAATTCTATGTAAAAATATCGTTTCAAAAAAATTTGCTAACCGATTGTAGCTACAAACGATTTCTATATCAGAAGGTTCCATTTGATCACGATTCAAAAGATTTATAAAATCCTTACCAATCCTTACGAATTACATATTACATTAATTACATTTACAGAATTACATATTACATTGATTACATTTACATATTACATTAATAACATTTACAGAATTACATTTACATAATTACATATTATATTAATTACATTTACAGAATTAAGTGAATCAATTTCCAGAATTACCTTTACATATTACAATGACCACAATTTCTAGATTCAATATTCAATAAACTACCTGTGACCAATCGAATATGGTTCTAGAGCCTTCAACTATCATCATGAATTCATTTTTAGCTATCATGGAATTGTATTTACAAAGAATAATCTAGTGTCATAATGAATGATTCTAGTACAAGAACAAGAATCTATATGGAACAATTATTTCTTGAGTGCATCATATTTTTTAACACAATTTTGTAGTGTACAAGAGTCTTAAAAAAATATTATTAAAAGGAAGTAATCACAAATGACAAAATCCTTAAGAATGAATTGATCAAATAAAACTAGAGTCAAAGTAATCACAAGTGACAAAATCCTTAAGAATGAATTGATCAAATAAAATTAGGTTCAAAATGTTTGCTAGAAAACATTTATACTAAGAATCAACACTAAGATTCAAGATATTTTCCATGAATAGAAAATGTATATTACTTTGTTAATGTTGGTATTTCTATAATGAGTCAACCTATTCATAGATTGATTAGGTTCAAAGTGTTTTCTAGGAAACATTTACATTAAGAATCAACACTAAGATTCAAGATATTTTCCATGAATAGAAAATCTATAATACTTTGTTAATGTTGGAATTTCTATAATGAGTCAACCTATTCATAGATTGATTCCATTTTAGGTAATCTCTAATGGTCATTAGCCAAGCTATCAAGATTGCTTAGGTTAGTGAGTTGGGCCAAGCTATGATATATGATGAATAATGTGAGTCGGGCCCCATACAAATCCTAAAAAATTCATGAGCTCACTATTACTCCCAATTGGATACTCTAGCAGTCATCCCAAACTGTAACATAAGGGAATCCAAAGGTTTTGTATGTTATAAAAATTTAAAAAAAAAATCAATCTTTCTAACTTTTTAATTCAAATCTTTTGTATTTTATAAAAAATTCAAATCTTTAGGAATTCAATATATAAATCTATTTTTACATATGTAATATTAGAGTATCATAAGTTTCTTACAAAGTATCTTACAATGCCTTGTTTACCGTTAAATTATATTAACTCTTTCATAAGTTATGTTGTTTTCAATCTTTTGTCACTTGATGCTACAAAACATTGGTTGTAGGTTTTTAATAATGTCAATCTAGATTCTAAAATGTTTTCAAAATATTTTGACGATATTAAATATCAAGGTTGTATGGTTTTAATAATGCAACTAGATTATAAAGTTGATTCAATATTGAGGATATATTCAAAGAATCCTACACATGAAATGATGTTCTTATTAGATGAGATTCTCATATTATAAATAAAATCCACGGGATACCTTAATTTAGGGGTTATTTGTTATTAAGTATAATATATAAAAGTTTTAGAAGTTATGAATTATATTAGGTTTTATATGGGTTAATAGGCATTAAGGGTGACATGGGTTAGAAATTATCAGAGTTATATTAGAGGTCATGTATGGTAGTGGTTAAAATTCATTGTGATTATATGGTTATGGGTTATATAATTTTGAAGTAAAGTATTAGTTATTATATGAGATAGGGGTTAAATGAATTAAAGGGATTAGGTGTTGTAGGGATTAAGGGATATGAGAGTTACTATTTATATGTGTTATGCCATATATAGGATGGGGGTTTACATGTTAAGGGTTATGGGTCTTATTAGTTACAAGGACCATAGATTTTAAGAGATGATAAGTGTTAGGAATTATAGGCATTAGGTGTTATAATGTCTATTGTGTATATTAAGGGCCATTGTGGCTGAGGATGATAAAATATATATGTATTAGATAATAGGTTTTAGGTGTGAGGGATCATAGGTGTTAAGGGTTATAATGTTATACAATAAGGGATTATAGAGGTTAATCGTAATGTGCCAAAATGCGACTATGAATGAGTGGTTCATTATTATAGGGGTTAGGGATAATATTAGGAGTTAGAATGTTGAATATTATATGGTTTAGTTATTAAGGTTTTTAAATTCTATATGCAAGATTTTTAAATATTATGGGTTATTATTTGAGGTATATGAGTTAGGGGATATATGGTTCATAATATTCAGGTGCTATAGGAGTAAGGATTTTTAAGATTTAGTGCTTGTGAGTGATAGGGAAATAAACCTATATTGTTATATCCGATATGGGTTATGTTTTATGATTATAGGGTTTAAGCTAATAGACCTTATAAGTACTTCGGGTTATTTTGTATAGTAAAATTATAAGGGTTAGGTGTGAGGAATTATATTAGTTATGTCATTATGTATTAACCCCTAATTATATTCTTTTTCCATTATGAGGTTTTGCATACTAAAATAGGCTCTTGGGGCCCTACAAATATTCAAAGGAAAAAATCCAATGTCTTATAGCCTAAAATATACTTATAAATATCATGGACCATGCATAGATTCTAGCACCACACATTTCTTGTAAATGGAATTTGTAATTTATAAGGGTCATATGAGTTCCATTAGAAGGAATTATGTGTGAGGGATGTAATTTCTTGTGACCCCGGGGATGTTAGAATGATAAAAATGAATGAATCGAGGCATAAAAATTGTTTTTAGGGATTATAAAACTTGCACATGGTGCCAAAACACCTAAGAAGCCATGAAAGCACATCTTTGGACGAAGAGTGTAATATGATAAACATTCAAATATCTATATTTCATCTTTTTAAACCATATTTAAATTCACTGTGCAAGTGCCCATATCATCCCTCCAAATTAAAGGAACCTTATTTTTTCAAATTTCCATAACCACTAAAGTGTTGTGAGAAACCACCATGACTGTGTGTTAACCTCAAGGCTAATGCGTGAGAAAAATTAGGGATTTGTGCATTTAGGGCAACTTCTAAGATTTGATTGATCAATATTAGCTTAACTTTTCTTGTTGGAAAACCTCTTTGGAAACTAAACAAGTGTATTGGTCATGTGGTACACCACAAGGATTAAACCATGGCAATGTTTCTTGGTCAACCACGTTATTTGTCTCTAGTGGTTTTGGAACTCTTTGATTCTAATTATATAATGAGGTTGTCTTGACTTATCTCAACCATTATTTCCCCTTCCAATTGTAGTGACCCTTTGACTAAAGGAATAATTATAACGAATAATTCATTTTGGATAATAAAGTCTAATATAGAAATAAAAGAGTCTTAGATGGGAACTAATTATTATAACTTCATTTAATATGTATCGATGCAAACTAATTATTATATTATTGATGATATTTATATTCATATAATATAACTTCAAATTGACAACTTATTAATTAATTCATTAATAACCTAGAGACATTAGTAACTAATGTGTTTATTGAACCATAATATTGTATATGTGTTGGATATTTAGGCATATCTAGCACACACATATCTCATACATGTAGACGATAATAACAAGCCATGTTCCTAATGTAATTTTTAAAATGTTAACAACTAATAATGCAAACAAATAAATAAAGTAAACCACTGGGCTCCCTTTAAGCCCTTAATTCCATCTCGCATGCCCCATCCCTTCCTTTGTTGAAATATGTTGGAGTTTTGACAATATTGAACTAACTCTAGAGATAATCCAAATGCTAAATCTTCAAACCTTTCGACCTAATATCTCTAGTAGACAACTAGTATTAGTCATAACACATATAGGGAGTGCAGATAGCATGACCCTCCCACAACACGAGGGGAGTGTGGATATATATAGACATTACCCTTTATAACCATTAATTTTGTGACAATTAAAAGACTCACTCAATTGCATCTTCTTTGAAATATATATGTCATTAAAACTAACATTAATATTTGTAGAAATAGGCTTCATTACCACCATAAATTCCGTGACAATTAAGAATCACTTAAAATCATCTTCTTTTTAATATATATCCCATTAAAACTCACATTACTATGTTTACAATAGGTTATGATGCACTTACATTTGAAATTATTTTCATGATTACTCTCAATCAACGTGAATTGCCACCTTATATGACTATAATTGTCCCATGTCACATACCATCTCAACACTCAAAGCACCTATAATTGCATCCTTTCTCAATTGTAATCTTCAAACTTCTACCTCCCTCTCTCAATCTCTAGAAATTCATATTCTTATGGACCATATCTAAGAGATAGTTATAGTTGTTCCTCTTCTTTACATGCCACTTGAACAATCAATTCAACTTATACATGTCATTTGATGCCCACTTCCTAATGACAATGAGTTTGTTCAATATTTATTGTCGATGCACCATACGCATGTTGCTTTTGATCTTGTAATCCCTTGTACATTTTGTCAATTCATTGAGTTTAATATATGCACCCTCAAAGAAACAATTATGATTGATCTATTTCATGGTAACGTTGAGTGCTATTCTACCAAGAACCCCAATCAACTTAGTCCTCAATCATTCAACTACTCATAGACCATACTACACGAAGAATTGACCAATAAACATTCTTAGAACCTTTTAGGTTTTTGTTGACATGTTCTAGAAACATGCATCCAACATTTCCATTAATTGTCCATCAATGTGATCTTCAAGTCAATTATGCATAGTTCAGTAAATCTATCATTTCCATATTAGGTCAGTTCTCCCATAGTGGAACCTCCCAACAAAACTTAGTACTTTGTCGCACTCTGACCTAATTGAATAAATTATGCATAGTTCAATAAATCTATCACTTCCATATTAGGTCGGTTCTCTCCTAGTAATCTTGCAAAAAGGTAGAATTCATTTTGTTATCAAATATAAATAGCGAGTCTCCCACTTTGGTGGTATTTTCGAGTTGTAGAGGTCGTTTGAATAAAGGAATAGTTATAATGAATACTTCATTTTGGATGACAAAGTCTAATTCATATAAATAAAAGAGTCTTAGATGGGAACTAATTATTATACTCATTTATTGCTTCAGACATATTGACCAAAGTTATTGAATGCTAATCTTATTGATGATATTTATATTCATATAATATAACTTCAAATTGAAAACTTATTGGATTTGTCTTGGATATGTAGGAATAATTTAAACATGGTAGGAACTATGTGAGGAAACAAGGAATCATAATGTTATGAGGGCCATGTGACCTAACACTAGTGATATATCTACTCATAGTAGAAACATTTTCTAATGAAAACCCATATCATATGGGAGTTTTTATGTTAGAAATAACATTTTATCCCTATCTTCTAGTTAACAAAAACTCTTCATAAGTATTGATATTTCATTGAATTTAGATTTAATAGTATTTTTAATGATATATCAATCTTCTGTAGAGTGATCTCCTTCTCCATTCTCAAATTATTTAGCGAAGAATTGACATATTTATGCCAACCCCAATTAAGCAATACGTAGCATATTTTCTTTCATGTTAGTAGTCTCTTGCGCCTGTACATTGGGTACCTAGTTTTAGTCATTCTCTTAATGGGGAAATAACTAATTATATGAGGATAGGATAGGTTGTATGGTATTAATTATAAGATTACAAATTATAAACACTTTTGAATTTTCTTAGTATTTCTCCATGATTATAAAGAAATGCTACAACCCAAATCTTCAAATCCATATATAATATAACAAGGTTGACGAGTGTCTCAAAAGGGTTTTTTTTTTTTTCCAAAGCCAAAATTCATAGGATTTACAATTGTTTTCAAGGTAAAAATAGGTTTTGGACATGGAGGGATATGATGTTAGGTTTAATAATCAACAACAAATAAACTCAAAACTATATCAAACAAGGGAGTTGGGAGTTTATAGTTAAGAAATCCCTTAGTGGAAATATGGTTCCTTTATGTAACAATTAGGTATAAATCCCTTAGTAGAAATATTTTAGTGGAAATCCCTTAGTTGATAGTAAAATTAGGTCCCTTTATGTATCCCTTAGTGGAAATCCCTTGGATTATTGTAAAATTAGGTCCCTTTATGTAACTTTAGGTGACCATAAAATATTTCACAATTATGTATTTAGTTCAACTATATCCACAACTATTCAACAATTTGTCCTTAAATCTCTCAAGTGATACAAATATAGTATATAGAATTTGAAAAATTGATATGTTATATAATATAGTTCATTATCACAAATATTACATTTGCTGTAATGACCCTGCTTAAATAGATGTATAGGGATTATTAATTATAATTAAATTGATAATCTCACTGTCCTAATATGTTAGTTAAACAATAATTATTTCTTAATAATATTAACTAATTAATTATTATTAATTACTTGTTCATATATATCAATGATTAATTAATTATTAATTGACTCATTAATTATTTGAGCAAAGAACTAAAGGGGTTAATAGTTTAATTTATTAAAGACTTACGTATACAGGGGGGAAGAAACATTAATAAGGGATAAGACATTAAATATAGGGATAAGATATTAATGAAGGGGATAAGATAATAAAGGGGGAGATAAGAAAATTAATGAGGGGGAAGAGAGTCGGTGAAGGGGGATATGACGGGAGGAGTCTTACGGGGAGAAGGATTATTTTGGAAGGGGAAAGTATTTTGGAGGGGGCCTGGATTTCTGTTTGGGATATTTTCTGGTGTGGGGAGTTTTAATATTGGGAGTTTTAGTGAACCATTGTAGGGTCATCGAGTTGCTGGGGGTTTTGGGCACGGGGGCCAGGATATCCTTACAGTATCCTGGAGCTAGGGAGTCGGACAGGCTGCTCCTAGCTGCCAGGGAGGAAAACTTGGTTTTGGGCAATGTTTGGCACAGTTTCAACTTCAGCATTGGACCAATAGAGATCAGGGTTAGCATCAAGAAGAGGTAATTTATTTTATGTATTTGTTTTATGTATTATAAGGAATATGCAGTGTTATGTCGTTGTTCGTAAGTGAATTAGGATCTGTTCATAAATTTTAATTAAACTGAATGGATATAT
>ML779581.1:638929-699341 GCA_009831015.1 Picea engelmannii | reverse complement strand
TATAAGGCTCTGTGGAGAAGAACCCTACACATGGTATCGGAGCTTCAGCTTGAATCACTGGGGCCTTAAGGGCCTACCTACCCACCTACCCAATGTAAGAATGGAACTGTACCCACCCGGAAATTAGATAAATCTAGCAGTCTAGGGGCCGTGAAACCCTTAATTAGATAAATCTGGGCCAAGCTCCAGCTCTGCCTAAGCCCCACCTAACCTGCAAGCCAAGCACACAAATTTTTGTTTACACAGATAAAAATATAAAAAAAGAGGGAATATAGAAAAAGTAATATAAAGAAGGCACACATGTTACGCTGCAATCACCAAAAGAAGCACCACATTTCCATCTGTTGTTAATATGTTATTTCTTATAGACTGCAATGTCAGAGGAAAGAATTTAACCATGCCAAGATGAGAAAATATATATAATTACCACTCGAGAATGTTTCTTCTCACATGTTTCCTCCCCAACAACTTTCATAAATGGAAAGGAAACTACTACATATCAATAATTCTAGCATTTTCTTCAATTAAATCCTTTGACAGAAAATAAAAATAAAAGAGAAATCTATTTTGAACTATTATTATTTTCTTCAAATCAAATATATTCCCTATCAAATTCAAACTTGCCTAAATGAGTTAAGAATAAAGTTCTATACTCTTGCCAACATAATTAACCAAACATAATATAAGATTCAATACCTATTTTGTTTTTATCATCTGAGATTTCAAACAAGTCCAAAGGCAAGTCTTAACCTTATTTGTATTGTACAAAATGTCAATGCAAGACAATAAATACATAAAAGATACATAGGCAATGATAGTGACTATATAACCTTTTACTTGGGCCAAGCAACTCCTCAATATTCTCATAATTGAATGACACTCTCATTTCTCATAATTGTTGGGCGCGCACTGTAGACTAAGCACTGAAAAAAAATAAAAATCGACGTCGTTCCCAACATATTAGAAAGAGAGAAGTCTGTCATATGTTAGAGAGGTTGCTTATCGCATGTGGTAAGGAAATGGAGGGATGGATGGCTTTTCTACACTTGCACCCTAGGAGCGGGAGTAAAGTAGCCTTAGGAATATGCGCACTTGTATGTGTCTTCTGTCGGAGGTACTTATTCATATTTTCTATTTAGGCAGTAGTTGCTCCGTATTATCCACACTGTTTATTAAGTATATCCTATCTTCGTTTCAACATCTCTGAACATCGCATCTTATCTTCATGGCGAACAACCATAACATATAAGTGAAGAAACTTCTTTATCTCTAGAGCCCACATAATGATATTGATCTACCGCGTTCGATCACGTTGTAATAGAGGAGCGAAGCTACTAACCCGACGATCTCAAAAATAGTTCGAAGCATAGCCACTCACCTAACTATAGGAAGGTGAGGAGCGAACCGTATGGAGCCATATTACTCAATGACGAAAGGAATTTTTATGCCCTTACTTACAAGAAAGAAAGAACAGAATCCGCCTGTAAGGATTTGCTAATAAAAGAAATCAAAGAGTAGTATTAGCAATAGGCGAGCTATCTATCTAAATGCCCAAACACACAGAGCTTCGAAACCACATGGAGGAGGAGCTCACTGGGGGGTTTTACTTTGCATAAGGGCCCAGCCTGTATATCATACATCCATCTCCACTCTCCACAGATAAAAACACCTAGCCACAAACCAATATACAAGCCAAGGACCCAGCGTGAGTGGGTAGCCTACCAGCGCCCAACCACAAAACATTATATAACCCAACGCACTCAAGACCATGCACCAAGCAAGCGTTAAACCAATTCACGAGGAAGAAATCCCACAAAGGGCCGTTGAACTATGCGTCCATAGAACACATCCGAACACAGTCGATACCAAGCGTCTGGTTACACAACCGATGGATTCGATAAGGAAAATGGATCTAGAGCCGCGTAAGGAGGAGAAATATCATAAGCCAGCGCACAAGCGCCAACACCCATGACGGTTTGGGTGCTCAACGCATCTAAAAATTCAATATATATATATATATATATGTATATAATAGATAAAAAAAATTATTGTGCCCAATCCCACAGCTGTTGAGCCAAGCAGCTACACCAACAAATAACACACAAAATAAACAAACAAAAAATACCACATGCAGCTAGAACGAGCAAGTGCCAAGATAAGTTGTCGAGGAATGAGGGAACGCACCACTTTTCTAGATGCGCCCTCCATTCTTGGAACACGAGTTTCCAGGGTCAACCTAGCAGGGAAATGGCTATGGTTGTCGGTCTCATCCTTCACCCTGAACGCTTAAAAAAAAATGAAATGTGAAAAGGAAGAGAGGGTAGAGTTCGAAGAGATAAGAATGAAGAAATTAGGGTTAGGGTTTAGATAGGAGGGCACTGGAGGAAGCGGGCACGTGGGCTTCATGCGTGCCCGATTTGATTTTTTTAATATTTTTTATTTATTTATTTTATTTTATCTTATTTATCTTATTTAATTTTATATTTTATTTATTTATTTCAATTAACTTTGTAAATTATTACTAAATTTAAATTTCAATCGTTTAAATTGTTAATTTTTTTAAACTATTTATTAATAAAACAAAAAAAAAAATTATATACATATATATATATATATATTTAAATATATGTTGCAAATTAAAACTAAGTATACTAATCAATTAAAAGTAATTATGATTAATTAATTAAATGAGTAATTAATTTAAATGTTAAATTATGTTTAGGTTTAAATCTATGATTTAGTTAATAGTTTAAATTTTAAATATTTCAAATTATATTATGTTTTGTTTTAGTTTAAAACTAGTTAAAGTGATTAATTAGTTTTAAACTAAAACACCGAGCTAAGAACCTACAATACAACACAACTTAACCAAGATGGAGTGCCCAATCGCCGGGAATCAAGACACAGGGAGGAGGATCTCACAAGCGGGCTCAAGGGGCGTGCACTGCAAAAAAAAAAAACACAGCGATTCAAACAAGCCAAGCACCAAGTCCCTCCATTCCCTTCCACGAATCAAAGTCAAACACTAAGCTTCAATGAATCACCTCAGGCTCACTACATCATACGACCACAAGTCATGAAGCAATACATAACCACAACACACAAGCGCTAAGTTCCAATGCCGAAAACCACTCTACAATCCTCAAGACTCGCACCTGCAGCCACCGAGACACACAATTCAACGTATATGTACAATGCGCCAAGGAAAACTCACGAGTCAAGCATCAAAGGAGAATTAGTTGTAAGCTAAAATTTCAAAGGACTTAGAATAGGATAGGCAGGAGGGAGGCGGCATACACTAGAAAAGTAAGCTAGAGGAATTGGTGAGTATGGCGCAAGGCTAGCGTAGCTACCGGGAAAGGGAGTCAACAATTTTCTTAGGCAAAGAAATCAAGCTTAGACGCTTAATCCTAACCCATCCAATCCCTTAAAGAGAGTAACATGTGTTTACAAACAAGTAAAGAAAAACTTACACCTAACCCTGTTTCTAGTTTGAGTAGCACCAATTTGAAACGTCCTTGAACTCACCCTAACAACTTTGGTTTATGCAGGTTAAATCATACAAGATGGTCAAGACTCGAGGGAATCGAGTCAGGGGAGCATTTTCGTAGGAACCACCTACACCTCCAGCGCCGCCACCACCATCACCCAAACTAGCTCTCATACTGCGCTCGTTGGAGGCCATAAATGAGAATTTAAAGGGGCGACAACCAACAAGGACCGAAGTGGAACCCCCACCATCTGGAACGGGTAATCCAGAAGCGTCAAGGGATTCAGGGGGAGGACCTCCGCTCAAAGAAATCACTTGAGAATTATAGAAGATCAAACTTATAGAGTTTGCCGGGGGTCGAGCCAGTGAATGCACAGAAGCATGGTTGGAAGGCATGACAAGGTGTTTTGCCTTAAGGGACCATGCGTCCAACTCAAAGGCGAAGATAACAATTTTTCAGTTAAGAGACAACGCCTTGAACTGGTGGGGCAACCTGGAAAGACAATTGCATCTTACCCCAAACATAGTATCTTGGGAACTTTTCGAGGAGAGGTTCCGAAGGAAATATCTGACAACTTATTATGAGGAACAATAGGTAGGGGCGTTTCATGCCTTAGTATAGGGAAACCAAACTGTAGAAGAATATGAGATCAGATTTATGGAATTGGTTAAATATGTTCCGTATATGGATAATGACCAACGACAGGTAGAGCGCTTTGTCTATGGATTGAACCCTAAGATAAGAGCTATGGTGCGGATGTGGAAACCGTCTTCAGTAGTGGAAGCTGTGGAAAATGTGTGTTATGCGGAGGAACACATGAACTTAACTGGAGGTACGAGACCGACATTTTCGCATCATCCTGGATTCGTGGGGAAGGCCCCTAGGACATTTCCTAGGGGAGGGGTCTCAAGGCCACCTCCATATGGTAACAGAGCCACACCAAGCACAGTAACCACATGGATTTCAATGGCAGTGAGTGCAGCATCTCATTCATCACCAACGATGCAGATAGGTCCATGGCCATCTCAGGGAACAACTAGTTAGGGAAGAGGTTCCAGGGGAAGGAACTCATTTCAGAGACAGTCGCATAACAGTGTGCAGACTCAATCTTTTGTTACCTATTGGGGGTGTGGAGGACCCCATTAACAATGTGACTGCCCAGAGTTACAATCAGGATTCGGGCATAGAGAAGGGAAGGCCCCGATGGGAAGAGAAAGTAGCAACCACCATACTTATGTAGCGGTTAATAATCACCAGGCCGAACATCAATCCATGGTGGTGGAGTCATCAGGTACGCTAAATCATATCAATGTTAAGATTTTATTTGATTCTGGTGCGAAAAATAGTTTCATTTCACCATCTTCATTAGAAAAGAGTGGGTTGGTAGCGTACGAGCACGATGACTTTAAACAAGTTGAGATGGCTTCGGGAAAAAAACAAGCGGTAGGACCTAGTGTTCATAATTGTAAAGTAGACCTGGGAGCATGTACTACCAGGTTGAAGGTATATGTCACTGCTCTCAGGGCGTATGACCTAATCATTGGAATGGATTGGTTAGCAGCTCACCGAGCTTTGGTAGATTGTTTCGCAAAGAGGGTGCTTTGTGTCGACGATGAGGGAAGACCAATGGAGATCCAGGGTGTATGGAGAAAAGTGTCATTATGCTTTATATCAACTATGAAGGTTAAGAGATGCTTGAGACAAGGGTGTCGACTATATGTAGTGGAAGTAGTGAACGAAAGGAAGGGACCCTGATTGGATCAGTACATGGTATTGTTAGAATTTAAGGATGTTTTTCCGAACGACTTACTAGGGTTACCTCCTGAGAGGGAGCTTGATTTTACTATTGAGCTAAAACCTGGTGAAGAACCAATTTCCAAGACTCTATATCAGATGACAGCACCAGAAATTTGTGAATTGAAAATGAAGTTGAAAGAGTTACTAGACTTAGGGATAATAAGGCCCAATGTCTCACCTTGGGGTGCACCAGTAATTTTTGTAAAGAAGAAGGATGGATCCTTACGACTATGTATAGATTACAGGGACTTGAATCATGCTACAGTGAAAAATAGGTACCCAATGTCGCGAATAGATGACCTCTTCGATCAGATGAAAGGAGCAGTAGTATTCTCAAAGATTGATTTGCAATCAGGGTATCACCAGTTAAGGATTAAGGAAGGCGATATCCCAAAAACTGCCTTTCGAACTCGGTTTGGACATTATGAGTTTGTCGTAGTACCTTTCAGAGTGACCACTACGCTATCACTATTCATGAGCCTCATGAATGACGTATTCCGGAAGTACTTAGATCGATTTGTACAAGTCTTTCTAGATGACATCTTCATCTATTCCAAGAATGAAAGAGAACATGAGGAACACTTACGAGTAGTGTTGTCCTGCCTTAGAGAGAAAAAATTGTATGGGAAGTTGTCGAAGTGTTCCTTCTTCCGAAAAGAAATTCATTATTTAGGTCATATCATTTTCGGTGAAGCAATCTCTGTGGACCCAGAAAAGGTAAAGGCCATTATGGAGTGTCCAGTGCTGAAAAATGCCCATTAGGTGAGAAGCTTCATGGGGCTAGTAGATTATTATCGGAGGTTTGTGGAAGGATTCTCAAAAATAGTGAAACCCATCACCACTTTGCAGCACAAGGGGGTCAGGTATGGATGGACAGAAGAATGTGATAGTGCATTCATTAAGCTTAAGAGGTTACTAACTAGTGTGCCAATTCTACGAGTGTCGGATATGGAAAAGGACAACACAGTATGCAAGGATGCCTTGAAGCAAGGGTTGGGGGTTGTGCTAATGCAGGATGGAGGAGTGATAGCTTATGTGTCCAAGAAGTTGAATAAACACGAAGAGCTATACGTGACTCATGATTTAGAGTTGGAAGTTGTAATGCTAACTCTGAAACTTTGGAGGCACTATCTTGTAGAGTGAAACTTTGAGCTCAAAATGGACCATCAAAGTTTAAAACATCTCTTCACTCAAAGGGATCTGAATGCCAGGAAAAATTGATGGAGTGAGTTTATGAGTGAGTATGATTTTGGTATTTCATACATTAAGGGAAAATAAAATGTGGTCACAGATGCCTTGAGTAGGAAACCACGTATCTTCTCCTTGATACCCTTAAAAATCAATATGAGGGAACATATGTTGACGCAACTCCAAGGAGACAGTTGGTATTTAGAGGTTACTTAAAACTTCTAGAGTGGGAGGCAGTTAGATCCAAAGTATGAAGGATATAGTTTGGAAGAATACGGACTATTGAGATATCGAGGAAGGATGTACATCCTGAGGATGGGGATATTTGAACCATCATATTGAAGGCAGTACATAGAGAACTTTATTGTGCACATCTGGGTGTGAAGAAGATGTATGCGAACATGAGGAAGCTCTTCTTCTGAGTAGGCATGAAGTGCGATGTAGTCCATTTCGTCACCAAATGCCTAGAGTATCAACAAGTGAAAGATGACCACCATCACCCGACAGGCTTCCTACAACCACATGATGTTCCTATGTCCAAGTGGGAAGTCATCTCTATGGATTTTGTTGTGGAGTTGTCGATCACATCTCATAGACACAATGGCATTCTTGTGATAGTGGATAAGTTAACCAAGAGCACTCATTTTATTCCGGTTAGAGACATTTACGATGTCACTCATGTGGCACATGTGTTTGTAAGCAAGGTTATCTATTTGCATGGGATACCTAAGAAGATCATTTCAGATAGGGACTCCAGATTCACTTCTAGGTTTTGGACAAGTTTGCAATCAGCATTGGGGACTCAGTTGAACTTAAGCACATCTTATCATCCTGAAACAAATGGGAAAACTGAGAGAATAAATCAATTCATGGAAGACATGCTCAGGATGTATGTCATGGATAATCAAACCCAGTGGGAGAAGTACCTACCTTTGGTAGAGTTTGCCTACAATAAAAGTTTTCATAGCTCCATCGAAATGCCACCCTACGAAGCTTTGTATGGAAGGCCATGTAGAACGCCATTGAATTGGGATAGATTAGAAGATCGAGTAACAGTTGGGCCAGAATTGATTCAAGAGATGGAGGAACAGGTGATTCAGATTAGGCAGAGACTAAAGGAAGCACAGGATAGGCAGAAAATTTATGCGGATGCACACAAGACTGACCAAAGTTATGAAGTGGGAGACCAAGTTTTCATTCGTATCAGGCATAATAAGAGTACCATACGGTTCGGGAAGGGGACAAAGTTGTCACCTCGATTTATAGGACCGTTCAAAATCCAAGAGAAAATCGGACCCGTTGCCTATCGTCTCGTACTGCCACCCCACTTGCATAAAACTCGTAATGTTTTTCATGTATGTGTTTTACGTCATTATGTTGTTGATGAATCACATAAACTAAATTGGAAGGAATTGTAGGTATCGGACGTGGGAACTCTCATGGTAGAACCATTACACATATTGGACCGTAGAGTTCGACAGCTCAGAGAACCGTCTGGTAGACCAGGTTAAGGTCCAATGGGACAAGTATAGTCCAGGATCTGCTACTTGGGAAGATGCCGAGACATTACGACGAGACTATCCCTCACTTTTTTGACCACCTAGAGAATATGTTTCTTGAAGGTGGGGTGTATGTAACACCACCTTTTGACTTAGAAAACCATGATTTACCTGAGGCCTACTTATATTATTTTATCTTCACGGTGAAAACTATTAAATGATACACTTAATATTTTAAGACATATGAACCGTTATGAATGTTTAAATGTTATTAATGATGATGAATATAATGCGATCTACTATGTGAATGCAAATTTTATGAATGTTTAAATGTTATTGATGATGATGAATATAATGTGATCTACTATGTGAATGCAAATTTTATGAATGTTTAAATTTTATTGATGATGATGAATATAATGCGATCCACACTGTGAATGTAAATTTTATGAATATTTAAATGTTATTGATGATGTTGGATATGATGCAATCTATTTGATAAATGATAATTTTATGAATGGGTGTCGAAATTGAATTATAGGACATTAGAAGATCTATTTCTAACTTGAAAACTTTGATGTTAAGTTCTCGGTACAAGGATACCAAATTGAAATGATGATAGTATGCAATTACATGATGATAATGCATAGAAATGTATGAGTTTGTGTTACAGATTAATCTACAGGTTATGGGCTATGAAATAGCCAAGGGATAAGGATGATAAAAGTGGATATCATGACCACTAGCTGAGAAACATTATGGTATGAATATTTGTATGTGAAATTATATTGGTTTGGATGCATTGCTATGATATGTGGACCAATGTAGGATTTCAGGTGATGAGACTGTCCAAAACGGAATAAACGATGACAAAACCCCCAGCAACATGGTGCCACTGTATATTCCATTGTAGGGTGTGGACCCTAGTTATGATTAGGAGGGGTGGAGGCATTTCCCACCGTGTATCCTCTGAAACCTGAAGTCATGGGAGGACTGTGTCAGTTCACACTCCCCAAGACATGTGATGATGATTGTTAGTTTCCTGTTGGGGAAGCTTGGTCGAGATAGTGACACTTTTGCGTAAGGGTTCTATTTGGAGTTAGGTCAATATAGTTGACGCTCCAAGATAGTCCAGCAGAGGAAGGATAGGAATGGAGATGGAAGTAAGTTAGGGAGGAAGGATGACTAGAAATAGTTGAGAAAGTATGGAGATTTGTCTTATGGTGGAATTTAATGTTTTTCCCTTCTAAAAGAAAATGTGTATATATGAATATTCATAATTACGCAACTAGACCACAGTTGTCTAAATAAAATTGTTGAATTGAATAATTGTAATTAAAGGATTTCACAAACATTTGATTGGTTATTGTTTTTTATAAAAGACTAGTCTTGTTGATTGGATTGGATGCATACATAAATTACTAAAGGGTGATGGTTATTGATTATTAGTACATGCACGAGACTTGTATGTACTAGCTACACATGCATTTCTTCTACATGTACACTAGTATGTATGAGTTTTCTTGACTTACTTACTAATAATGTCGGTTAATTGTTATGAATGTGTGAACCATGTTTCTTTTCCTTTGTACCATGAGATACCTTAACTTCGGGATGAAGTTTCCTGAAGGGTGGGTGCATGTAACGACCCTGCTTAAATAGATGTATAGGGATTATTAATTATAATTAAATTGATATTCTGACTATCCTAATATGTTAGTTAAACAATAATTATTTCTTAATAAGATTAACTAATTAATTATTATTAATTACTTGTTCATATCTGTCAATGATTAATTAATTATTAATTGACTCATTAATTATTTGAGTAAATAATTAAAGGGGTTAATAGTTTTATTTATTAAAGACTTACGTATATGGGTGGGGGGGGGAAGAAACATTAATAAGGGGATAAGACATTAAATATAGGGATAAGATATTAATGAAGGGGATAAGATAATAAAGGGGGAGATAAGAAAATTGATGATGGGGAAGAGAGTCGGTGACGGGGGATATGACGGGAGGAGTCTTACGGGGAGAAGGATTTTTTTGGAAGAGGGAAATTATTTTGGAAGGGGGAAATTATTTTGGAGGGGGACTGGATTTCTATTTGGGATATTTTCTAGTGTGGGGAGTTTTGATATTGGGAGTTTTAGTGAACCATTGCAGGGGCATCGGGTTGCTGGGGGTTTTGGGCATGGGGGCCAGGATATCCTTACGGTATCCTGGAGCTAGGGAGCCACACAGGATGCTCCTAGCTGGTGGGGAGAAAAACTCGGTTTTGGGCAGTGTTTGGCAGAGTTTCAACTTCAGCATTGGACCAACAGAGATCGGGGTTAACATCAAGAAGAGGTAATTTATTTTATGTATTATAAGGAATATGAAGTGTTATGTTGTTGTTCGTAAGTGAATTAGGATCTGTTCATAAATTTTAATTAAACTGAATGGATATATGTTGGTTATGACGTTATGAAATGTTAGGATAACATTTTCTTAAAATATATAATTTTTTTTTTTGGTTTTATAAGGCTCTATGGATCAGAACCCTACATTTTCTCCACCTCATCTTAATTTATATAAGGAATACAAACAACCCTCAATCCCATCCCATTTACCATGACAATAAAGGAATTAGTATAAAAACTCAATGAAATTTAAATAATGCTAATGGGAAGTTTAAAGTAATGGCATATAATCCATGTTCATGCAAGACCTTCACCTCATTGTGATTAAAACATGGGTCTATGAGGTTATGAAGATTAAACTCTTTGTTTTGGGGATTCTAATTCATTACATTATATGTGGTTTTTGTGGATCCCAACATAGAGAACTTTTAAGGAATCTTAAAGAAATGTTCTAATGCATTTTTTTAGTGGATCCAACCATAGGGAACTTTTAATGAATCCACTTGCTTGTTGTTTTCTGAATTGATTTCCCTTGGCGAACCCAACCTTATGATTTGAATGACTTCTTTGTGTGGGTTTTATTTATTATTATGAAAAGATTGGGGTTTTATCTTCTGTCCCTTATCCCTTTAGTCATCATTCCTTCCCTAAAAAGTCAGCCAGGAGCTGAATCGACGGTCGTCACTTCGGTGTTTAAAGACCTATAGATTCAAATGCCCTACTTTTCTCTACATGGATGATGAGTGAAGGATAAGAATTTATCCTGCTGTTTATCCCTTACTTTTCTTTTACTTGATTGATTCATAGCTGTTAGAGGTGAATCCTCCTATGGACAAGAAGATTCCTTCTTGGTCTCTAGACTCCTAAGGACAAGACAAAAAAGTGTTTAACATGGACACTGTCATCCTTTTAGATCTAATCAAGCTAATATATGAAGGAGAAAAAGAAAGATATGTACCTTATTAACGACATTTGTCCCTGCAAAGTCTAGGATGAGATTCAATCCTGAGCTCCCTGATAGGTCCTGTAGAACAAACAAAGATATAATGGACTTCCTACTCTACTGAGATTAGCTCAAATATATATCCATCTACTACAGAAAAACTCATGTGGAACAACCATAAGTTTGAAAGAAATAGGCCAAGCATTGAGGTATTGATAAGAACAAGTAAAAGTACTTACAATCCTTCGATGAAGGTGCAACAACTTCATCCAGTTCTCCTTGTCCAACCCCTTGCTCAAGTAATCTACACTGATTGCTTTGATGACATCTCACTCATGAGATCATAAGTTCCCTATCTCCAATATTTTATGTCCATACCACTTATAGGATCATAATTTTGGTATCAATCTCTAGTCTCTACCTCTTTTTCTGTATGTTGCTTATGAGATCATAGGTTTCATACCTCCAATCTTTTTCATGTACCTTTCACCATGAGAAGGCCTCCTTATGTAACCATGGAGAGGCCCAACCACTTGAGAGATATTTGGGATAAGTTGAGGATTCTTCTCCTTCGGTTGAGGATCTTCCCTAAGATCATGCCTTGACCTTCTATTCGAATCCAACCACCTTTAGAAATTGAGGGATTCTGACATGATTTATCTCAACAAACCAAAATCTCATTCAAAAAGGGTAGAGCTCCCAAAAAACGGTGCACATAGCACTCAAACACTCCCCAAAAGAGGCCCAGGGAGTGCTATCACTCCCTGATAGTGGGTAGGGGAACGCTCCTCTCTAAAATCCATGTTTGAGTGGTTTTTCCAATGGAAAAAGGCTTGTACTTATTGTTAACTGGTTTCTCTTCTTCAAAACTAGTTTTTGAGGTGTCTTAAGTGTCCTTATGATGTCGTTAGAGGAACGAGATAGGAAAGATGGCAGTATGATGTTTGTGACAGTTGAAGCACTTGTGGTCAAGATGCGACACTTAAGGACAATATGAGACACTTACAACACTTGTAATGAAGACACTTGCGACAGTATCTAAGTGAGTAATTTTGATGTGTAACCAATTTCCCACCAAATGCGAAGTCATAAGACAACGATGACTGAAGTACTTTGTAGACTTTTTAAAGAAAGGGTATGGACGCATAGAAACTGGAAAAATCTTCACACAACCATCAAACAAATATTATGACATGTTTCAAACCTAAGGCAAGCATTCCTATGCTTGAGTGATAAAGAATTTTTAGGTATGGCCACCATAAAATGCACTGAGGATCCATATTTATATTGAGAAAATGGTAAAGCCACTGAAGATACAATGTGGATCTATACTCCATGAACTAAATTGATCGTAGGCACGAAGAATACATGGTGGATCTATGATATGACAAGACATAGCCACGACCAATACAAAGTGGATCTATGTAACAGTATATGTTTCATAGTTCAAAAGAACTCCTTCTCAACCTAGGCAAAGTACATAAGATTGACAACTCAACCCAGGGTCTTCTTACCGATCCCACTGTAGTACGAATCTAACCATGTGAATAGATGTCTTGATGTCGAACATGGTAGAAACCACTTGATTACTAGTCAATGAGGTAAACCGTTAACAAGCGTGAGGGAGATCACCATTGATGTCAATGATTCCCAAGGTACTATAGTACATTCCGACAAATGTGAATAGATGAGCTGAAGTCGAACATCCATGGAATCATCTAATCAGGGTTCAACGATGTAAATCCATTGTCGGACATGAGGAGGCCTGCCATTGAGGCATGCAGGTCCCAAGGTACTAGCTAGTTTCTAAGTCTAGTTCCTGGATAATGTTTTGAAGTCGACATGAATAGACTCGTCGAAGGAGGGCCTTGATGTATCCCCCATAAATGACACGAAACTGACACAGATATGTAATTTGTAGATCAAATGAAGATGGAATGACACAGGTATTGAAACAAAATATTTGTGATGGTTGACTCTCGAGGAAGATACTTCCCTTGAACACTGAAGCATATTAACAGAAATGTGATGTTAAGAACTTGAATAGATATACCAATATAATAACCACAAATACTGAATACACAATAGATCCACAAGAAAGATAGAAGAAACCACACTTTATTATTACCAAACCCTTGAGGTGAGGTAGGGAAACACCAAACAATGGATCCTATTATGGAAGGGATCCTCTCCTGTTCACTTGCCTCTTCGAGGGGCCATCCTCCTATTGAGCTACTGCTCCAAATACAATACTTCTTTTCATGTCTCATTACATTGCTTGAACCCCTTTATATAGTGCTACCATCACCTAAGAACATTCTAGAGGAGGGATATTCTAGAAGTAGAACCTTCTAAGAAGTCCTCTTACATTTATTATATCTAATTACCCATTTATTATATCTAACTACCATAGTGGGCCTTATTTAATAATATAGTGGACCTAGTTCACCTTACATTGAATGACCTCCACTATTATCACTATGGGCCCTATGGGCCCCCCCACTACCTCTCTAGATACCTTACATTTCGTCCCCCTTATGAAATCGTTTTCCTCAACGCTTGATGTACAACCATATACCAGGGTCCCATGGATAATTGTGGACCATAATGCTGAAGAAGACTGAAGAACCAAGGTCCCATGTAGAAAGGAAATCCACCATGCTGAAGTAGTCCAACCACCATTGTAAGTCCGGGTTCCATGTCCAAGTGCTCATGTGAACTCCCCGTGGAAGATTTTGGAACCCAATAACTAAATCCAAATGATTCTCCAAAGACTGACACCTATCATGTGGATCCAAATAAGAAGATCCATCCACATAGTGGAAAAGGGTTGTAGCAGAATCTGGAAGGAATAATACCATTGTAGAATATGCAGGATGGACACTGGTAATAATCATTGGCTCTCGATTTGTCACATTGATTCTCTCTGCAGAATGTGGATTAGAGTCATCAAATAAAATATGAAAGTGGTTGTCATCCCATAAATGACAACTATCCATATACCAATCATCACAATCAGCCTCAAAATCATACCAAGCATATATTTCTTGATTATATTCATCCCTGAGGCCCTCCATAAGAAATCTCTCCTGCATGTTATTCAATGAATCTTGAATACTACGAAAACTATCATTGAGGCCATGTGTGAGGCTGTTTGTGAGGCCATGTACAAATGCATCCAATCTGTCATCCAATGTGTGAAACAATTGGCCTTTGAATGATTCAAGAATTTCTTTCAGGGTTTGAGAGGAAATAGCCATCTGAGCACCCTATGAACTCTTCGGTCCTGCAGCCATCATGAAAAAACCCAAAAAATAGACCCAATAAGTTTTGGCAGAAAATCGCGGCTTTTTCTGGAAAAACCCTAAAAAACTGTTGAAGTTAAAATGCTCATAACTTCACTTCCCGGACTCCGTTTCGGCTGATTTGTTTTTTGAAATTGGCTGAAATTGTGAGAGGAACTCAGATATGTAACTTTCTTGGGAAAATTAGGCCTCCAACTGCCACAAAAATCAAATAAAAAATCACACCGCCGTCCGCAAAAAAAAAATCCTGAAAATTTGTAGATTTTAAAACTTCAATATCTTGACTTCCCTGACTTCGTTTCGGACGATTTTTTTTTTTTAAATTGGGTGTTTTTTTGAGAGGAACTAAGATATACAACCCTTTTCTGCAAATTTTGCACAAAAATATACTGAAAACTTCGAGAATGTTGCGACCCTCTTTTTTCTTCTCCGAAAAAAAATCTGCAAAAATAAAAAATATTTACCCACAATGTCTGCCCAAGGAAAGTTCTCTGATACCACTTGTTAAGAAATTGAATAGATATACAAATATAATAACCACAAATATTGAATACACAATAGATCCACAAGAAAGATAGAATAAACCACACTTTATTATTACCAAACCCTTGAGGTAGGGCAACATTGTACAATGGATCCTATTATGGAAGGGATCCTCTCCTATTCACTTGCCTCTTCGAGGGGGAATCCTCCTATTGAGCTACAGCTCCAAATACAATACTTATCTTCATGTCTCATTACATTGCTTGAACCCATTTATATAGTGGTACCATCACCTAATAACATTCTAGAGGAGGGATCTTCTAGAAGAAGAACCTTCTAAGAAGTCCTCTTACATTTATTATATCTAATTACCCATTTATTATATCTAACTACCATAGTGGGGTTTATTTAATAATATAGTGGACCTAGTCCACCTTAGATTGAATGACCTCCAATATTATCACTATGGGCCCTCTGGTCCCCCCCACTACCTCTCTAGCTACCTTACACATGACATGGACCAAAACTTGATAATGCAGTGGATGTTGTGACTTTCGTCAGGTGACCCAAAGGAGTAAAAGAAACTCAAAGGATTGGCTCAGTGCAGAGGTTTAGTATATTAAAATGCATGCAAATACAAAGTGTCATGTTCAAGGGAGACCATAAGAGTTACTGGTAGTGTTCTCAAAAACTTCTTGGCTTGCTTCTTTCAATTTTTCCCCCATCTAGATAGACGAGTACCTCTTTTTAATTTAACGAGCTCAAGGAGGGTAACACATGGTTGATATGACTCACCTTTGGTAATTCCCTCTTCCTTTTTTTAACAAACTAGAAGAAGTAAGGGTTCGATCTCATATGGGCCCTTCAATGTATGATTGTTTAACAAGTCCAGAGAAGGTAAACTCAGTGGTTTTTCATATTTAGAGAGTCTGAAAACAACTTAAAGACGACTCCAATGTTGTCCTTTTTCGTAATGTTATTCTTGTGAGGCCGAAAAAGAGATAAATTATCCCTCAGAATATGCCCTTTCAAACCTTTTAATGAGTGGGAAAGGAAGAAAGATCACTCAGTAATTTTTTAATGTTTAGAGAGTCTGAAAAGAGCTTAAAGATGACTCTGGGGGGTTCCTTTTTTGTATATCCATGCGAGTCTGAAAAATTAATAAAATCCTACTCGATTACATTCTCATTTTTTTTTAGCACAAGAAAGAACAAAGACTAATCTCGGTATGACCCCAACATGAAAGCTAGTGGATTAACTCCAGAATGATCATCAAAGGCTGGAGACATCCCCTCCAAGATTCAATTCATTCACCGACTGTGAGGTCGTCACCAATTTCTCTACTAGACAAAGAAAAAGGATAAGAGTGGATGAAAAGAAGGTTCAAGAGAGGTGATTGTTTCATTTTTAACGAGCTTGACATAGGAAAAGAACTATGATCAAGGCTCCTGGTTCAATCCCCAGATATCTGTTTCATTTTTTAATGAGCTTGCCACAAAGAGGAAAAATATGCTCATGGATTTTGTTTCATTTTTTAACGAGCTTGCTACAGAGAGGATAAACTATTCTCGTAACTTATGTTTCATTTTTTAACGATCTTGCTACAAAGAGGAGAAAATGTGCTCGTGGAATCTTCTTGATCATGATTTCCAAGAGAATAACACTCTGGAAGGACACCATGTCAAGGGACAAAACTTAGTCATGGCTTCAAAAAGATCTTCACTTGATGGAAGAAAATCACTCTGAAAGGAACACATGTCGAGGGTCGCGACAGGATTAAGGATATTAGGCTCCAATAGCCCTACCTAAGAGATCACAATGTCAACTACTGGATCCAAATCATCTAAAGTTGAAGGCATGGGAGATAATGCCCCATAATTTACATGTGGCAGGGGAGATACTGTCATCATATAAGAACCATTTAGGGAGGTAACCCAATTAGGACAAATGAACAAAAGTTGATCAATAGTCATCATTCTTCCATCATGCAAGAAATATATCACATGAAAAAGAGTGGACACAATAGCTTTCATGACATAGACATAATCCCTCCCAAGGAGTAAAGAGAAATCCAAGGGGTCTTGGACTACCATGACCTCAATAAAGATAGTTTTCCCTCCCAAAGTTATGGGAAACTAAGGAAGGGTCCCTAAAGGTTGACTGGTTCTTTTGTTAAAAGCTAACCGATTCTATGTAACCGGTGCAAGATGAGGACAACCCAAGGTGTGCCAAGCAACAGAGGAAAATATACTAACAGACGCACCTTCATCTATCAGTGTTTGAGGAACGTCCTGACCACAAACCTGTACTGTAATATGGAAAGGAATGTGAGAGGTAAGATGAGGTCCAGTTAGTGCACCCCAATCAAAAAGGATGGCCTCATTACTTGGAGGGGGTTTCGTGGGAGAAGGAGGAATCCCCCCCAGCACGATGGATCCTGTATCAACGAGAAAAACATGGGCAATATTGGGTTTACTCCCTAGAGGGAGAGTAGGATTAACCGATGATGGGATCAGATCAACCATGTTGGCACTCTTCAGATGAAGGGTGGGACTAACCGAGGAAGGGACTAGATCAGTCACTTTGGCATTCTTTGGATGAGTGGGATCGATCGATGACAGAACTAGATCGACCACTTTGGCACTCCTCAAGGAAGGAATGGGATTGACCGATGATAGAACTGGGTTGACCACTTTAACATTCTTCAGATGAAGGGTGGGACTGACTGAGGAAGAAACTGGATCACTCACTTGGGTTTCACTTTCCATATGAAAAGAGGGGTTGATCGATGAGGGAATTGGATCAAACACTTTGGTGAGTGGTTCAACCGAGGATGAAACTAGATTGACCACCTGATCAACCAGATTGACTAGATATGGAACCGGATTGACCATTCCATCAACTAATGATGGGTTGGGGGAAAGCCCATGATAACTAGCTAGAATTTGAAGCTTTTCTAAAAGAGAAGAAGACTCGTCCATGCGAGGACAAAGGTGATAATAATGACCACCTTTGCATAACATACAAGGAAATTTGACAGTTGTCTTCTTCTTACCAACCTAAACGTCACTAGTTGACGGGGAATCACCAGCATGTCTAGCAAAAGCCGATGATGCGAATGACCATATTTCTAAGACCTTGGGAATACCAAGGAAATACCTCAGAAATTGGTCACCCTTACAAATACTGCAAGAGAATTTGGGTTTCAGATTCTTTGTTTTAATCTTGTTGACCTCATCAACACTCCCAATACTATTAACAGTAGCTAGTTGCTTGGATCCGACATATGATGTTGTTAGAGCCTTGGTCCTTTGTGGGTTCTTATTCTTATTCTCTTTTCATTTCTTCTTCTTCTAATCAACTTGGCTACTTTCTTTAGAGCTTTCACTAGATGAAGAAGGAGAAAGGGAAGGAGACTTAATGGTTGAAGAAGATGAAAATTCGACATGAGGTTGATGTGTGGGTGGTGTACTGACATCTAAAGATTAGGTGCATTTGAAGCACTGGGAGGATTTGAGATCACCGGAATGGGAAAAAACCAAACTGGTAATCTGATGGTGAGTCTTGGAAGACTCGGTGTGGCAATGTATGGAGGACCAAAGTTTCCAAAAGAAGGAAAGGTGTAAGGTTCCCTAGGATAAGGGATTCCTCCATTGGTACTTTCAGGATTTGATGCCATTAACACTGACTCGACCTAAGTTCCACTAAGAAACACAAACAACAAACGCTCTGAATATTAGAAGCAAACAATCAAACAAAACTTCCCACAATGAAACCACTAGTTGGTGATGAAATCCAAAGTCGTGAGATAAAAATAGGAAGGGGTAGGGATAGAGCGGGTGGATCAGTTAGATTGGCGACTTGCTTAACGGACTTATGCCTTGGTGCAAGCTTCCACATAGTAAATATGGCTACTAAGTTCACCAAATCATACTTAGCCCCTGGGTGGGTATAGTCGACAGTCCAATCGGAACGTATGGGAAGGATAACAAGTCTAAAATCAACTCGAGAGGCTCCCACACATAATCATGGGTATACCCTCAAGTGATCCCCAATATACAATTCGACTACTACGAAAAGTCAAACCACGGAGGTATAATCTTCGTATCTTTCTCGAACGCAACCTCGTGCATAACCATTGTGTGAGAGGGGGGTCCCATAAAGCCTATATGATAATTGGATTTTCTCTCCCTATCACAAGATGCTAAGTTTGTTTGATATCTTTGGAAAGTTATCCTTTCAACCTATTCCAAAACCCTACACCTTAAATTAATGTAGGTTTGCTAACGAAGATGTAAAAAGTCTGATAAATTTTAGTTAAGCATTGATTTCAGTGGTTGTTGTTTACTCAGAGGTGTATGAGAGTGAAATCTGATGATATTGTGACTCAGTTCCCAAAACATGCATAAGAAATGATAAGAAATATTTTCTTTCAATGAATGTCTAGTTAAGGGAAGGAGAAGGATTTTCCTTTCAGTTTCAAACACTAAGATGCAATAACCTCATGCAATAGTCCTCAATAAGGAATCCAATGCAATGCTAAAATGTTTATATGTAGTTGATAACCAGTATATGTAAAGCTTCCTATGCTAATCGGACTCCAAGAGTTGTGAGATTTAAGCAATGTGGAAGCAAACTTCACATAAACAAAATACACCCTTGTTGTGATGAAACAATAAAAAAAAAACCAAAAACTCAAAAGGAAGGAAAAAGAGCTTGGACAAGATGACTCAAAGTTTAGAAAGAAAAGTAAAAAAGACATTTGAAACTCCTTACAAAGTTTTCACTTACTCAGATAAACGAGAATAAAACGACAAATTGACTACAAATCATCAAGGGCAAAGAGTTATTTCAAAGTAAGGACAAATGTCAAAAAATACAAACAAAAGAGGATGAATTCTCTGAAAGAAGGTGTTTAAGGCCAATGAAAAATATGTACTGAGGATGCAAGGACTCCTGAGTCAAAGCCAAAATGAAGAAACAACTTCAGAAGATGAAAAATATGAAGAATTTCTCACAGAAAGGAGGTAGCACTCTAGTGTAAGGGGCACTAGAGCATTCCAGTGCTCTCTGTAAGGATAATAGGGAGTGTTGGCACTTTGGAAACCAAAGAGGGGGAGCGCTCTGCTCTCGAAACTTAGAAAAAAGCTCAGAAAACCAAAAAATCAAGCAAACTCAGTCAATCAAATTGAAAATGATGATATCAAGAGCCAATCAATCAGATCTAAGAATCAAACAGATAGTATGGAGAAGTTCAAATGAGTGGGCAAAGGGCCAAAACAAGATCTGAGAATGGAAACAAAAATCATATCTTCTCCCCAGTGGAGTCGCCAATTTCTGTTACAGGTGAATCCTCCTATGGACAAGCGGATTCCCTCTTGGTCTCTAGACTCCTAAGGCCGAGGTAGAAAATTTCTTAACATGGACACTGACATCCTTTTAGATCTAATCAAGATAGTATATGAAGGAGAAGAAGAAATACATGTACCTTATTAATGATGTTTGTCCCTACAAAGTCCAGGTTGATCTTTGAGCTTGAGCTCCCTGATAGGTCCTGCAGAACAAACAAAGATAAAATGGACTTCCTACTCTACTAATATTAGCTCAAATATATATCCATCTACTGCAGACAAACTCATCTGGAGTAAGCATAAGTTTGAAAGAAACAGGCCAAGCATTGATGTATTGATAAGAAAAGGTAAAAGTACTTACAATCCTTTTATGAAGGTGAAACAACTTTGTGACATCCCCCAAAAATAAAATATTTTTTATTTTTGAAATAGGCTAGAAATTTATTTCTGTTTTTGGCAAATTTGAATCTAGAAATTTTTTTCCATTTATGGCAATTCCGAATTTCGAATTTAATAATTGTATTTAATTATTGTGACTGTTGGGAAGACATCTGTTTGGAATCAACTAACCATTTGACTATGACACTTGTATCAAAACAGAATATTTCTATTAATTGCATGAGGACAGATGGAACGACCATGTTACAATCAGCTGACCATGACTCCATGTGTGGGGAACATGTTGGAACTGCCTCTAGGCTGATTATGAGAAGTGGAAAATTAGAGATTTGGCCACTAGCAGCCCCTAAAAATCAAGGATTAAGAAAGATGTGAAAATCCCCAAAGGAGGGAAAAAGACCTGGGCAAAAAGAAATTGATAAATAGCATATGTGAGTAAGCAAGACGCTGCCAAGTATGCAGAAAAAGATTTTTGAGATCTCTTGTTGTTATGAACACTGTGGATTGAGTGTGAGGCAAGAGGAGCCTGCTGAAATAGAATTGCCTTGCTACTATGAGCACTGTTGAGTAAGTGTGAGGCAAGAGGATATCTATTGGAATTGAAGGACATTGTTGAGGAGGAGTTTCCAAGTTCGCCCTCATGGATTCATGGTCAGGATATGGGGTGAATCGGGAAAGTAGATTTGCCTGCCCTGTTCTACGGTTGGGAGGAACATGGTTGTTCCCTTTGTCTTCCCGTGGATTGGATTCAGATATGTTAATTTTCCCCTCTCTACTATGAATGGCTATGCCTTTTGATGTTATGTATCTATTGAATCTGAACTGGAATAAGTCACGTTCTCTGTTTGTATGACCTTTTTTGCATTTGGTGTATTGTATCTGATTAAATCAGATTTGTAACGAATTCTTCCCACTTTCTGTTGGAATGTTTTAATCCGATGCCATGTATCTATCAATATGCTCTAACAACATGCAAACAATATATTAGATGTGTATAGAATAACAAAATTCGGGAGTTAAAGAATTTTGGAAACCCCTTTTTGTTTTTTTTCGGATGCTAAAACAATCTTGAGAATCGACGCCTTTTGGAGGTTTTTGCTTTCCTTGTTTCTTTTCAGAATGGGCTACCCTTTCCTTAGTCAAGGTCTATGACGAATTTAGAGATTTTCCCTTACAGAAAACCTTTATCCTTTTGTATCCTTCTGTGCATGTAAAATTCTTAAGTCTTTATGCTTTCAGAATTCGGGGATTGTTGTATGTAGTGGTTTGACATTTGAAACCCAAAACCCTGAAACCTGAAATCCAAAAGTGTTGGTTCCATACCCTTTCACCTTCGGAATTCGAGAATTGTTGTATGTTGTGGTTTGACATTCGAAACCCCGAAACCCCGAAACTTGAAATCCCGAAGTGTTGGTTCCACACCCTTTCACCTTTCATAATTTGGGAATTGTTGTGTGATGTGGTTTGACATTTGAAACCCCAAAACCCTGAAAACCCGAAATCCTGAAGTGTTGGTTCCACACCCTTTCACTTTTCAAAATTTGGGAAATTGTTGTGTGTTGTGGTTCGACATTTGAAACCCCAAAACCCCAAATCCTGAAATCCCAAAATGTTAGTTCCATGTTATTTTCTTTTCGCAATTTCGGGAATTGTTTGTGGTTGATGTTTTGGCTTTGAAGTTGTGAGATTCCAAACCCCGAAATCCCAAAATGTTAGTTCCACGTTCTTTTATTTTCCCAATTTTGGGAATTGTTGTCCTCTGTTGTTTCACATTTGAAACCGCAAAACCCCGAACCTCAAAATCCCGAAATGCGGGTCTCACCTTTTCCTTTCTCACATTTTGGAAAATTGTGTATGTCAAGGTCTGGACACCGAAAATCGTGAAGTTCTGGATCTCGAAATCCTGAAGTGCGGGATCCACCTTCCTCTTTTTGCATTTCAAAGATTTGTATATGATGTTGTTTTGGGCACTTGCATTCGCGAAATCCTGAACTCCAAATTCCTGAAGTACTAATCACCTTTCGCATTTTCGGGAGTTGTTATGTGTTGTTGATTGACTTTTGTGTTCAAGAAAACCCGAACATCGAAACCCCGAAGTACTTGACATCTTGTCGCAATTTCGGGAAATGTTGTGTGTTGATGTCCGGCTCTTGTACTCGCAAAACCCTGAATCCCAAAACCCCAAAATGTTGGCCCACAGTCGTTGCGTATTTCGGAATTTGGCAAACAACAGGGTTCTTTGTTTTGTTCGACACTTGTGATCACCGAAACCCAATTGACCTATGTTTTCTTCATAAAGTTGTAGGAACTTAGAAGAAAATTATTGTTATGGGAACAACTCTATTAATGTAATGAATAGACTGGTAAATGAACGTTGGAGAATCTTCATCTCGGATACAGGTATGGGAGTAACAGACCGTATTACGAATCAATTGTATTGCAGACATAGGGTAATATTTTTATGTAGGGTTTTGGTCATAAAAACCCCAAAGTTTCTTGTATTGTTGAGATTGTGGTAGTGTTATAGGTACTAGCAGATAAGAGAGTAATTATAATTTTCAGAATCTTAATTAAAAATTGAAGTGATGAGTAGATACTCATTATATCGTCGATTAGAAAACTTAAGTTGAATGGTAAGGACAGTAAATGATAGTAAGGACTCTAACAAACCTTTAGAATCAAGTCTTCTAACAGAAAGCTTACTTTCTTGAGATCTTGAAACTTTTCAAGGATAAATGTACAGATAAAAAATTAATATTTTTTTTTTATGGTGATTTTTGAGGTACATTACAGATGGTATCATAGAAAAAGTTACAACACTGGGCCTGAACAGGGCCACATTAATTTCTTAGTATATATTCTGATTTATTAAAAAACTAATAAATGTTGTGGATTACAAACATAAACCTTTTTTGTTTTGTGTTGAATAATGGTAGCACAAGAAGGTACAGAATTCAGGGTGGAAGAGAATCCCCAACAAGGACCTCCTGGGGATCCAAGACAAAATAGTGATGGAAGCTCACCCACGGAGGTCTTGGAAACAATGAGAAACCTTATTGTTGAACTACAGGTTTTCAAGGCTGACAATGAAAAATTGAAGAAGGCACAATAGGAATAGCAAGAGATAAATGAAGTCCTGCTGTGTAGTATAGTAACCAAGAAAATCCCAAAAGATGATAACCCTGAGGAAGAGATCAACAAAAGGGCCTCCAAGAATTCTAGTGCAAAAACGGAAAAAGGAGACAGTTCGTCTGAAGGGACACCTTCAGTTGAAGAAAAAACCATACCAGGCAAAAAAAGATAACAAACAAACCACCTTGAAGGAGAATTTAAAAAGATTAAACCAGCTACCTTTGATGGAGAGTCCAAGACAGGAGAAGAAGTCGAGGCATGGTTGTTGGACATCAAAAAATAATTCCAAATCTACAACTATTCCAACAACATGAAGGTCAGAATGGCCATCTACAATCTGAAGGGAAAGGCTAGCATTTGGTGGAAGGACTTGAAATTTGCCAAGGGCCTAAAGGAGAAACAGTTGGAATGGTTCGTCTTCAAGAAGTATTTTAAGAAACAATACCTTTTTGAAATCTATTATGGAAGGAAGATGAAATAATTTTATGAATTACGACTTGGACAAATGACGATGGATGCCATTATAAATAAATTTCTAGAACTACTAAGGTTCGTACCATACATCCAGGAGGACAAGGTAAAAATCTAGGGATTCTTAAGCTTTTTACCACAGTCCTACAGGGACAGAATTGATTTTGACAACCCCAAATCCTTGAGTGAGGCATTCAGGAATGCACGTATGTGCTATGACCAGTATAAACAATGGGTAGAGTTTCCCAAAACTTTGAAGGATAAGAAACAATATGGAATGCACCAGCGGAAGAAGGGATACTGGCCAAATCCTTATCAGAATGCAGCAAAAAGTTTCCAAGGAAGGATTTTCACTCCAATCATCTGAATATGAAAGGTAGCAGTAAACCGATAAACCTGGGAATGAAGAAGTTTGGGGACAACTCCTGCGAGCCATTAATATATTGGGAGTGTGGAGAGCCTCATCTAAGGAGGAACTATCCACGTCTAATTGTAACAAACAACACTGTTGTCCACAATTTGCAGGAAGCCTCGACAGTGGGAGACATGGGAAGAAGTCTGCATCGGATAAATGCAGCCATAGATGGTCGACAAGATGACCACTAGTCCTCGGTGGTAGAGATCGAAGGTAAAATCCATGACACTCAAATTTCTGTTTCAATTTACCTTGGAACTATGTTAAGTTATATTACTCCTGATGTAGTAGAGTCGAATAAACTTAAGAAACAAAAGCATGGAAAATCTTGGCTTGTACAACTAGCAACATGGACTAAAAGAAAAGTAGTTAACTTTATTTCTGATCTTGAGTTCAACTTAGATGGTCAAAAGATAAGGACCAATCTGAACATCCCACCACTAGGATCTTATGATATGATTATCGGGATGGATTGGTTGGAACAACACAAAGCAGTACTAGACTGTTATACAAAGATACTTAGCTATAATGATAATTTTGGCACTGTTAGAACAACCCAAGGTATACCAAAACTTGTTTCAGTCAAACAATTTTCAGCGATACAATTCAAGAAATGTATTAGAAAGGGATGTCAATTTTACGTCATCCAAGTGATGAATCTATTAGAAACAAAAGATAATCCCAAGTTACAAGATTTTGCTGTCCTATGGGAATTCAGAGACATGTTTGTTGATGAGATACCAGAATTACCTCCTAGGAGAGAAATAGATTTCTCTATAGACTTACTGCCCGGATCAGCCCCTATCTCAAAAGAACCCTACCGAATGAGTCTACCAGAAATGACAGAATTAAAAATACAATTACAGGAATTGTTGGACAAAGAGTATATCAGACCAAGTGTCTCGCCATGGGGAGCATTAGTCCTCTTTTTGAAAAAGAAGGATGGCACTCTAAGACTATGTATCAATTATAGACAACTGAAAAAAGTGACCATTAAGAACAAATACCCCTTACCACGGATAAAATCAAGTTGGTGGGGCCAAGATCTTCTCAAAATTGGATTTACAATCCAGTTATCATCAAGTTAGGATAAAGGACCAAGACATAAACAAAACAACTTTTCGAACAAGATAAGGATACTACGAGTTCATAGTCATACCTTTCAGACTCATTAATGCACCAGCCACATTTATGTGCTTAATGAACAACATTTTCAGCCAGTACTTAGACAAGTTCGTAGTAGTATTTATCGACGATATTCTGGTCTATTCTAAAATGGAGGAGGAACATGATGAACACTTATGAATAGTTCTACAAACACTAAGGAAACACAAACTATATGCAAAATTCGACAAATGTAATTTTTATCAAAAAGAAATACAATATTTAGGACATGTCATTTCCTCGGAAGGTACTGTTGTAGACCCAGAAAAGATAAAATCCATCATGGAATGGCCAGTGCCTAAGGATGTGGCAGATATCCGATCATTCATGGAAATCCCTGAATATTATCTCAGATTTATACAAGGGTTCTCCAAGATATCCTACCCTATCACGTCATTACAAAATAAAGAGACCAAGTTTAACTGGTCACAAAAGTGTCAAGACAGTTTTAACAAGCTAAAAGAATTATTAACATCGACGCCCATCTTGAAGGTAGCAGACCTAGATAAAGACTTCACAATATGTGTTGATACAATTAAAGAGGGACTAGGTGGTGTTCTAACTCAGGAAGGGCACGTGATTTGTTATGAGTCCTAGAAATTAAAGGAACACGAGAAAAATGATGTCACTCATGACTTAGAATTGACAGCAGTAATACATGCCTTAAAAATGTGGTGACACTATATAATGGGCAGGAAATTCTTACTATTAACGGATAATAGCGGAGTGAAATATTTGTTTAACCAACCAGACCTTAATGCAAGACAAGCAAGGTCTCTAGCCTTCTTGAGAGAATTTGACTTCAAGGTCAGACATATGAAGGGAAAGGAAAATAAAGTAGCAGATGCGTTAAGCAGAAGAGTCCATGGGTTATTTGAGATAAATATCAGCAGGGCATAAAGTGATCTGGAACAAAGAGTAAAAGTGGTAGGAATTAACGACGGAAATTACACTAAGATGATGGCAGAATTGCAAAACAATATCACAAATTCAGATAAACTAGATATAAGTATCGACAAATAGGGACTATTAAGACTTAAAAATAGACTTTACATACCAGATTCAGCAGAGATAAAATTAACTATTTTAGACGAAGTGCATAAGAAACCATATTCTGGCCATCCAGGTTACCAAAAAACAATAACAACACTTAGGAAACTATTTTACTGGCCTAATATGAATGGAAAAACAATAGAGTATTTGGCTAGGTGCCAAGATTGTCAGCAAGTTAAGGTCGAACACTAGCATCGAGCCAACCTATTACAACCATTACCAGTACTAGAATGGAAATGGGAGACCATATTGCTAGACTTTATAACAAGTTTTCCTAAAACTGAGAAACATAATGATTCAATCATGGTTGTAATCGATAAACTCAGTAAGTATGCACACTATATTCCTATAAAGTCTACTTTTAAAGCTATTAATATTTTTGAAATATTCATGAAAGAAATTTTTAAACTGCATGGTATTCCTAAAATGGTGGTTTCAGATAGAGATGTAAAATTCACATCCTCTTTTTGGAAGGAATTGTTTGTAGGGATAAATACTAATTTGAAATTCAGTATGAGTTATCATCCACAAACGGATGGACAGATCGAAAGGACAAATCAAATGATAGAGGATATGCTCCGCATGTATGTAAGAACAAAGTCGAACAAGTGGGAAGACTACCTACACTTGGTAGAATTTTCATATAACAATGGGTACCAAACTTCGGCTAAGTTGAGCCCTTTCGAAATAATGTACGACATAAAGTGTACAACTCCAATTAGCTGGGAGAACCCAGCTGACAGACTCATGGCTAGGCCAGAGATGCTCCAAGAAATGGAGAACATGGTAAGAAAGGTACAACAAAACTGGAAATAAGCACAAGACAGACATAAGAGCTATGTAGATCAGAAAAGAAGACACGTGGAATTTCAAGTGGGAGACCACGTTTACTTGAAGGCCAAGCCTGGAAAATCTCGTTGAAGTTAGGGAAATATGCCAAGTTGGCACCCATGTTTTGTGGGCCCTTTGAGATACTGGCTCGAATTGGACCAGTAGCATATCAGCTTGCACTTCCAGCTAATCTAAGAATTCATAATATATTTCATGTTTCTTTGTTAAAAAAGTATATTGATGACCCTACTCATATGATTGATTGGAACTTGGTGCAGGTGGAACCTGAAGGATAGTTCCAGGTGGAACCCCTGCGCATTCTAGACCAGAGAGAAATAACATTTCGGAACAGAGTCGTCACTCAGGTAAAGGTGCAATGGAAGCACTTTAGTCCTGAGGAGGCCACTTGGGAATTGGAGGGAGATTTGCAGAAATCTCATCCAATCCTGTTCCATGAAAGGAATGAACACTGAGGACAATGATTTACTAAAGGGGCAAAGGATGTGACATCGCCCCAAAATAAAATATTTTTTATTTTTGAAATAGGCTGGAAATTTATTTCCGTTTTTGGCAAATTTGAATTTGGAATTTTTTTTCCATTTATGGCAATTCCAAATTCCAAATTTAATAATTGTATTTAATTATTGTGACTATTGGGCGGAGATCTATTTCGAATCAACTAACCATTTGACTATGACACCTGTATCACAACATAATATTTATATTAATTGCAGGAGGACAAATGGAACAACTATGTTAAAATCAGCTGACCATGACTCCATGAATGGGGAGCATGTTGGAACTGCCTCTAGGCTGATTATGAGAAGTGGAAAATCAGAGATTTGGCCACTAGCAGACCATGAAAATCTAGGATTAAGAAAGCTGTGAAAATCCCCAAAGGAGGGAAAAAGACTGGGGCAAAAAAAAAATTGATAAATAGCATATGCGAGGAGGCAAGACACTGTCAAGTATGTGGGGAAACATTTTTGAGATCTATTGCTGTTATGAACACTGTGGATTGAGTGTGAGGAAAGAGGATCCTACTGAAATAGAATTGCCTTGCTGTTATGAGAACTATTGAGTAAGTGTGAGGCAAGAGGATAACTGTCGGAATTGAAAGACATTGCTGAGGAGGAGTTTCCAAGTTCGCCCTCATGGATTTATGGTCAGGCTAGGGGGTGAATCAGGCAAGTAGATTTGGCTACCCTGTTCTACGGTTGGGAGGAAAATGGTTGTTCCCTTTGTCTTCCCACAGATTGGATTCAAATATGTTAATTTTCCCCTCTCTATTATGAATGGCTATGTCTTTTGATGTTATGTATCTATTGAATTTGAACTGGAATAAGTCACATTCACTATCTATATGACCTTCTTTGCATCTGGTGTATTGTATTTGATTAAATCGGATCTATAATGAATTCTTCCAACTTTATGTTGGAATGTTTTAATCCGATGCCATGTATCTATCAATATTCTCTAAGAACATGCAAACAATATATTAGATGTGTATAGAATGACAAAATTCGGGAGTTAAAGAATTTTGGAAACCCCTTTTTGTTTTTTTCGGATGCTAAAACAATTTTGAGAATCGACGCCTTTTGGAGGTTTTTTCTTTCCTTGTTTCTTTTCAGAATGGGCTAGCCTTTCCTTAGTCAAGGTCTATGATGAATTTAGAGATTTTCCCTTACGGAAAACCTTTATCCTTTCGTATCCTTCTATGCATGTAAAATTCTTAAGTCTTTATGCTTTCTTAATTCAGGGATTGTTGTATGCAGTGGTTTGACATTTGAAACCTAAAACCCCGAAACCCAAAATCCCGAAGTGTTGGTTCCATGCCCTTTCACCCTCGGAATTCACGAATTGTTGTGTGCTGTGGTTTGACATTTGAAACCCCGAAACCTCGAAACCCGAAATCCCGAAGTGTTGG
The DNA here is from genome assembly GCA_009831015.1 of Picea engelmannii. NCBI lineage: Eukaryota > Viridiplantae > Streptophyta > Pinopsida > Pinales > Pinaceae > Picea > Picea engelmannii. The sequence goes on along the minus strand of ML779581.1, from coordinate 669,487 downwards.
TTGCACACCCTTTCACCTTTTGGAATTCAAGAATTGTTGCGTGCCGTGGTTTGACATTTGAAACCCTAAAACGACGAAAACCTGAAATCCTAAAGTGTTGGTTCCACACCCTTTGACCTTTCGAAATTTGGGAAATTGTTGTGTGCTATGGTTCAACATTTGAAACCCTGAAACCCCGAATCCCAAAATCCCAAAATGTTAGTTCCATGTTCTTTTCTTTTCACAATTTCGCGAATTTTTTGTGGTTGATGTTTTGGCTTTGAAGTCGTGGGTTTCCGAACCCTGAAATCCTGAAAGGTTAGTTCCACATTCTTTTATTTTCGCAATTTCGGGAATTGTTGTGTTCTGTTGTTTGACATTTGAAACCGCAAAACCCCGAAATGCTGGTCTCACCTTTTCCTTTCTCGCAATTCATAAAATTGTGTATGTCAAGGTCTCGATACCGGAACTCGTGAATTTTCGAATCCTGAAATCCTGAAGTGTGGGACCCACATTCCTTTTTTCGCATTTCGGAGGTTTGTATATGAGGTTTTTCTGGGCACTTTCATTCGTGAAATCCTGAACTCTGAATTTCCAAAGTACTAATCACCTTTCGCATTTTCAGGAGTTGTTGTGTGTTGATGATTGACTTTTGTGTTCAGGAAAACTTGAAACCTGAAACCCTGAAGTACTCGGCATCTTGTCGCAATTTCAGGAAATGTTATGTGTTGATGTCCGACTCTTGTACTCGTGAAACCCCAAATCCTGAAACCCTGAAATGATGGCCCACAGTCGTTCCATATTTTGGATTTCGGCAAACAACAGGGCCCTATGTTTTGTTCAACACTTGTGATCACCGAAACCCGATTGACCTCTATTTTCTTCACAAAGCTGTAGGAACTTAGAAGAAACTTATTGTTATGGGAACAACTCTATTAATGTAATGAATAGACTGGTAAAAGAATGTTGGAGAATCTTCATCCCAGATAGAGGTATGGGACTAACAGACTGTATTACAAGTCGATTGTATTGCAGACATAGGGTAATATTTTTATGTAGGGTTTTGGTCATAAAAACCCTATAGTTTCTTGTATTGTTGAGACTGTGGTAGTTTTATAGGTACTACAAGATAAGAGAGTAATTATAAATTTTAGGATCTTAATTAAACATTGAAGTGATGAGTAGATACTCATTATATCGTCGATTAGAAAACTTAAGTTGAATGGTAAGGATAGTCGATGACAGTAAGGACTCTAACAAACCTTCAAACTCAAGTCTTCTAACAAAAACATTACTTGCTTGAGATCTCGAAACTTTTCAAGGATAAACGTACAAATAATTTTTATTTTTTTATTTTTTTTATGGTGATTTTTGAGGTACATTACAAGCTTCTTCCAGTTCTCCTTGTCCAACCCCTTGCTCAAGTAATATACACTAATTTCTTTGATTACATCTCACTCATGAGATCATAAGTTCCCTATCTCAAATATTTTTTGTCCATACCACTTATAAGATCATAAGTTTGGTATCAATCTCTAGTCTCTAACTCTTTTCTGTATGTTGCCTATGAGATCATAGGTTTCATACCTCCAATATTTTTCATGTACCTTTCACCATGATAAGCTCTCCTTATATAACCTTGGAGAGGCCCAACCACTTGAGAGGTCTTTGGGATAAGTTGAGGATTCTTCTCCTTTAGTTGAGGATCTTTCCTAAGATCTTGCATTTACCTTCTACTCGAATCCAACCACCTTAATAAATTGAGGGATTCTTCCCTGATTTATCTCATCAAACCAAAAACACGCTTAGAAAGGGTAGCACTCCCCCAAAAGGGTACACAGAATGCTAAAACACTCCACCAAAGAGGCCCATGGAGTGCTATCACTCCCTGACAGTGGGTAGGGGAGCGCTCCTCTCCAAAATCCATATTTGAGTGGTTTTTCCAATGGCAAAAGGCTTGTACTTCTCGTCAATTGATTTCTCTTCTTCAAAACTAGTCTTTGAGGTGTCTTAAGTGTCCTTATGGTGTCGTTAGAGGCACAACATAGGAAATATGGAAGTATGATGTTTGTGACACTTGCAACACTTTTGGTCAAGATGTGACACTTGTGGACAAGATGCAACACTTACAACAAATGTAATGACGACACTTGCGACATTATCGAAGTGAGTAATTTCGATGTGTAACAATGGCTGAATGTTTGGTCTTTGTGTCTTCTTCTTTGATGTGGATTGTGATTGATAAAAATCTGTGTTCAATGATGTTTGGTTTAATAATCAACAACAAATAAGCTCAAAACTATATCAAGCAAGGGAGTTATGGAGTTGATAGTTAAGAAATCCCTCAATGGAAATATGGTTCCTTTATGTAAAAATTAGGTATAAATCCCTTAGTGGAAATATTTTAGTGGAAATCCCAAGTAGTTATAGTAAAATTAGGTGCCTTTATGTATTTGTTAGTGGAAATCGCTTAGTTTATAGTAAAATTAGGTCCCTTTATGTAACTTTAGGTGACCATACAATATTTCATAGTTATGTATTTAGTTCAACTATATCCACAACTATCCAACAATTTGTCCTTAAATATTTCATGTGATCCAAATATATAATATTGCATTTTCATAGTTCATATGTTATATAATATAACATTATCACAAAAATTACATCTGCTCCACCTCATCTTAATTTATATTAGGAATACAAACATCCCTCAATCCCATCCCATTTAACATGACAATTAAGGAATTAGTACAAAAACTCAATGTCATTTAAACAATGCTAATGGGAAGTTTAAAGCAATGGCATATAATCCATGCCCATGCAAGACCTTCACCTTGTTGTGTTTAAAACATGGATGTGTGAGGTTATGAAGATTAAACTCTTTGTTTTGAGGATTCTAATGCATTACATTATATGTGCTCTTTGTGGATCCAACCATAGCAAACTTTTAAGGAATCTTAAAGAAATGTTCTAATACATTTTTTTAGTGGATCCAACCATAGGGAACTTTTAATGAATCCACTTGCTTGTTGTTTTTCTGAATTGATTTCCCTTGGTGAACCCAACTTTCTGATTTCAATGAATTATTTGTGTGGGTTTTAATGATTATTATGAAAAGTTTGTGGTTTTATCTTCTGTCACTTATCCCTTTAGTCATCAGTTCGTGCCTGAGCAGTCGTCCAGGAGCCGAATCGACGGTCGTCACTTCGGTTTTTAAATACCTATAGATTCAAATGCCCTTATTTTCTATGCATGGATGATGAGTGAAGGACAATAATTTGATAGGATTTCTATGGACCCCTTACTTATCTTTGAGTTGATTGATTCATGGTTGAATGTCTAGTCTTTGTGCCTTCTAATGAGCGAGTACCTCTGCGGCCTGATTGTTTAAAACTTTGATTTATCTCTATGTTTTTAATTGCTTGAACTTGTGTATATATCTAGATTTTTATTGATAAACTTTGCATTGTGGATAGATATAGAGGAATGATTTCGACATGATATTCTCCAAACATTCCTCGCAAACTCTATAGGAATTCTCAAGAAGGAAGAACAAGAATTCCTTCTTCGACTGAGACTCCGAGTGAGCAACAACAATCTCATCAAAGGATATTTTCAAACAATTCTGTAGATAGATCAACTGCAGAACCTTCTCAAGCCAGTACTATGGATGCAGACTTCTTAGATAGGTTGCGCATCAATAATCCTACACTTGAGAATGTAGGGAATAGCTCTGGACAAGAGAATATTTATGGTAAGTTTCTTAAATTTTGTTTAATTATGTTGATTTTTTTTGCATTTAAATTTATGTGAGGTTAAATCTTGAAGTTACTTTCACATGTGTATGTAGGTAGTCAATTTAGAGTAGGGGCAGAAAATGAGAGTGGTTGTAGCAAAGATTCAAATGTTGGTGTAGAGGGTCAAGGTGGATTCAAGAGGCTGCATTATGAACAAACAAAATATTACATGACAACGTCTAACTATCCTTTAGATGTTGGTGATGAACTTCCCTGGGAAGAGAATACTGAAGGAATGACTCTTGAGCGATGCTCAGGTGTTAAAAAGAGGTTGGAAAATGATTTGGTGGTCTTGGAACTCCCCCAAGAGAGAAAACAAAGTTTGAGAATTGTTTCGCATTCAATGGAAAACTTTATGGATGCATATCAGAAGATGGGTCCTACCACTGACAAATTTGTCGATCTAATGAGGTGGGAAAGTTAGAGGTGATGGTTTCTGATAAATGGGAGATAATAAAAAACAGAGTTTCAAAAGAAGAGACCATTTCCATGTTCAATTTCAAAGAGGTCCCAAAGTGGAAAATGTTGAAGGTAAAATATTTTAAGCACCCTGACTTTGTTGGACATCTGTATAACAGATTTTTGGTGGCATATGGAAAATTTTCGTGGAATGATGAAGTTCCACACTATTTTGCAAGACACCTTTTTGTAGATTTTTTCTTGCACATGCACCCTGATTATACTAGTCTACCATCCAAATATTATGGGACTGGTAAATGACGTACATATGATCGAAAAGGGGCATATCGAAGTGCGACATTGTCGAGGCCTCCACAACCTTTAGTATCTCGCCCAATAGTGGCATTTGCATCACTTTCAAAGTTCCAGGCTACATCAGAAGTTATAAAAGAGGCCAGGACTGCAATCAGGAAAAATTTGGAAGCTATGTTTTATGGTGTTGATGCTGGCATGAAGCGTCAATGAGCGGAAGCCAATTCTCGGGCCACATTTGTTGATAAAACAAATGTGTATTTAGATGCAATGTTAGCAAAAGAAGTTTTACAGTATGAAAAATTTTGTCAGGATGGTTGGAAGAAGGTCATTCAGAATGATGACCTGAACCGCAGATTGGTATGTGTTATATTTAGGAAAATTTTGACGCAGTTTATAATAGTTTACTTCTAGTTCTAGATTTATATATCCTTGTATCTATAGAAATAATCAAGTTCCTCTTGGAATTAATTGCAGTTTGGAGATATGTTAAATGAATCTCTAGGAGATATGTCAAACAAATCTCTAGTCGGTAGGGGACTTCATTCGACAAGTTTGAATTTGGCTGGATTTATAGGGGTATGTTTTTTCTAATAGTTGTTCATTCTCCACTCTTTTGAATAAGAGATCAACCAAATTTATAATTTTGTATAATTGTCAACACATTGAATCCTAGATTTAGTTCTTAGTCGTGTTGTTCATAGCTCTCTATTCCATCTCTGACTACTTGGCCTGGCTTGTCTCAATTCTCATTGGGAGAGTTTGAAGAGGGTGAGAGTCACAGGTATAATTTAATGTCTTAAAATCATTTAAATTTAATGTGTTATAATCATTTAAATATAATTTTTAAAATTTTCAAATTTGAAATGTGTTATATAGGCTAACGTGGAGAAGAGAGTACCTGAGAGTGTGCTCGGAAGGGAGATTGAGATGGAGGAAGCACCCAAATTAGGGAAGGATGTGTCCATTCAGGATGATTCATAAATGTATGTTCTTGAATTTTATCAAACTTTTGTTTTCTCAAATCTTTAGTTTCGCCTTTTTTATTCAACGCTCTGATCAATTATTTTGAAACATATAGAACCCATAGATAATTTTGTCTTTGTCTTAAATGGTGTACATTCGGACTTATTTAAGGTTAGATCATGATGAGGACCTAATTTTGAACTTGAATATGTTTGAATATTTGAGAACAGATTCTATCCCACATCAGAAAAGAGTGAGTTTCAAAATTTTCCACGATTGCATTCCTTATTTTCTTGTCCAAGAATAGCGTAGTATGGACAAATTTGTGTTTTCTACATACAACGAAGTGAATTTCTTCTTTCCAGGGTATTGTCAACTCTTAATAAAATTGGTTACTAATCACAAAAAACAACATTCAATTAGATTTACAAATAAACTCACACATATTGTATATGTGAGCTAGCTCACATAATTTCAAAGAGCATTTCATTATATTTGATATGAATACATCCCATTTAAATGGTTTTTGAAGAATGACTTAATATACATGTGCAGATTTGTGGTTTCTTCATGTACATGAAATATTATATGAGAACATCTATTCCATTAAAGAAAGAGAAGATAAGTATTTTTCGGAAGAATGGTTTTTAAAATGGAGATTTGTGAACCTTTTTAGATAATAAGTAGTTTTTTGGAAGAATTGATTAATATGGATATTTATGAGTCATTTAGTTTGAAAGAGCATCGTGGAATTTGATTATATGACCACTGTAGAAGAAGAAGAGAAGTATTTAACTGTTGAGGAGATTAGTATTTTATTGTTGTATAAATATGATCAAATAACATCACTTGGGATGAGAATTACAGAAAGATTTGAGACTTTATCCTCAAGGAGAATTTCCTGAAGGATTTTAGACTTTATCCACAAGGAGAATTTCCTGAAGTATTTTAGACTTTATCCACAAGGAGATAAGTATTTCTTTGGAATAATGACTAAATATGAAGATTTGTGAATTTTCTTCATAGACAGTTCTATATTTATTTTTAGATTATTATTTAACTCTAACTCACAATTTCTTTTACCAAGAGCACAATAACATTACTTGGGATGAGAATTTCACCTGAAGGATTTGGGACCTTATCCACAAGAAGAATTTCACCTAAAGGATTTGAGACCTTATCCACACAGAGAATTTCACCTGAAGGATTTGAGGCCTTATCCACAAGGAGAATTTCACCTGAACGATTTGAGACTTTATCCACAATGAGAGAAGTATTTCACTAGAAGAATGACTTAATATGGAGATTTGTGAACTTTCTTCATACACAGTTCTATATTTATTTTCAGATTATTATATAACTCTAATTCATTGTTTTTTTTACCAACAACATAATTTTTCTTTTTAATTTTTTTCAAGATTTTAGATAAGATTTACAAATTGTTTAAATCATGTACTCTTAATTGGAGAGTAACTAGATCTTAAATATATTTAAGTGTGGTTGGTTATTTTATTGTTACTTGTTGTTTATTTAATATTTAGTTACAGTATATATGCTAGTATGTGTTATTTGTTTTTTTATTATGTTTTTTATTTTTACAGATGTCTAAATTATATTTGGTGGAAAATATGTTTACAATATATTTTGTGGGAAAGAGTATGTTGAAGGATGGCAATTAAATATTTTTGTATGTATGTCAATTTGATTTTAATTACAATTTTTGAATTCTGTATTATTTCGCATGTTTGAATTGTAAATTTTTAATTTTTGAAATCTGTTTTTTTCGCAGGTTTGAATTTCATGGATGAAGTGATCTATCTTAAGGTGATGGCTTAGAGTCTAGAGTTTTGGAGTTAAATGTCTTAGTTTCTTTATCATCCTAAAATGGATGTCGAACTTATGTATTTTACAGTGTTACTATTCAGACTTTGATTATAATATATATATTTCATAATTTTGGAATTCAAAATAGCAATTTTTGTCTCATATTTGATTTCTCATAATTGATGGAAACAAAGTGGCAAAGTTAACTTGTTATGAACTAATGTTTTGTATATTCTCATTTTTAAAATACATTAAATTAAACATCAAATTTTTAAATACTTTTTTTCCATGTAATAATTTAAATGTTTCATTTTATGTTTATTTTTTACAATGCATTAAATTAAGCATAAAAATTTTAAATACTTTTTTGCCATGTATTAATTTAAATGTTGCATTAAATTAAACATCAAATTTTAAAGTACTGTTTTGCCATGTATTAATTTAAATGTTTTTGTACTATCCAAAAATGATTCTATTGTCCAAAAGTGGCAAAGTTAACTAGTAATGAAACGTTGAAAATGATGTCACAAAGTGACAAGGTTAACGATAAAATAAAATGCTCAAAATGATGTGACAATAAAATAAAACATTAGAATGGAAGAGATGGTCAACTTTTATTTAATTTTATCATGTAGTCATTAAAAAAATGCTAAAACTATAATAGATATTCACCTAAAGGTTTATATACCCTTGAACCTAATGCAATATTATTAAAATAAAATAGAAAAAAATACTATAGAAAAAAGTAAGGGTCAATGGAAATAGTGTTGAACAATTGTTCATTCTTTATATCACTATACCACTATCTTACTACTTCAAGTCAATATAGTTGGAATAGAATTCACCAAATAGTTTGAGTGTTATACCTCTCCAACATTAATAATTGGTTTTACTACATGACATTAAATTTGTGTATAAACTTTTATTTTACTCTACATGAAATTAAATTTCCATATAAATTAATATGGTAAATATAAAATTTATGTTTTTTTTATAAAGTAATATTGTAAATATAAATTTCCCCCCGGATGGGGTGTTAGGGCATCCTCCGTGGCAAGGAGGGGGGGCTAACACAATCCCACACAGCATGATGGCACGTGATGGGCTCGTGGAGCAGCCCACCACCCTCCATGAAACTTAATGGCTGCTACGACGAGTTCAATGGAATTTACTACGCACTCACGCAGGCTCCTTCCATACGCTTCCAGAATGGCCCGGCCTACTTTCTTTTTCATTTGCTCCAGCCTGTTCCTAGCTCGGCTCCTCGTTAGAGGGCATAGACCAGAAAATCCTCTCACCCTTCTTCCTCGTTGGATTTTTTTTGTTTGCTCTTCCACCCCCTTTGCGCGTGAAATGATGCGCTAGAGAGGCAGACTGAAGCGGGGCTCTCCATGGAGGCCCCGTCAGACCTTGGTCTCGCCTCCTGGTACGTCTTCTAGTCGGTTTTCCTCTCGCCCTCAAGCTGTTCTCCGTCAAGACTCTCTCACTGCCACAACCACCAGCCCATCACCCTCCCTCCAGAGCCAGTTTTTCGGTCCCCTGACTATACCCCAAGCCCATGCACCAAGCGTCCCAATTTGCGGTGGCCCTCTTCCTCATGGTGCGCATGAATGAACGACATCGCTCCCCCCTCGTTTTGTAGATCAGTAACACCTCAGAGACCATCTTCTCATCATGCAAGACCTGGTCTTTGAGCTGAGACAAGAAATGGCAGATCTTAACTACCGCCTCCAAGCGACTGATGCGAAGGTGGCGACCTGTGTACATATTTTATCCTCCATGGAGGGAAATCTTGTTCGGGACTCAGCTGTGAATATCTCAAAGGCAACACCAAGTGTGACTCAAGATGCAGGGACGAGCACGGCCTCTCGACCAATCAGCAGGGAACCAGCAAAGTCTGAACGCGACAGTAAGGATAAAGGAATCGCGCAAGATGAGACAAGCAAGCCAACTTATGAGCCCACGTACATCGAAGAAGAGCCATGGCTAGGGGACCTCCCTCCCATGTGGCCAACCTTCTCACCAGGTGTTTAGTTTTTATGCTTGTTCTATGTAGTCCGTCCCTTGGTCTTTGCTTAGGTTTAGTTTGGACATGGTTTATACTATCTATGTTTATGTCTCAGAAGCTTTTGAACTCCTGGAAAGATGGACTGGTTTCCCCTCTGTTGGGGCAGTCCAGCTGGTGAACCCTGATCATGTTTGTATTTTGACAATCTCCTGCAGTTATAGCAGGCACTTAATATAATCCTCTCTCTTACTTACAAAAAAAATATTGTAAATATAAATTTCGTGTTTTCTCTTTGGAAGTCATGGTCAAAACTAAAGAAGAAGGTTATATATCTTCATACACCTTAACAATCAAAAGGTTAAGGGAGAATCTCTTATCCTATAAACAACAGAATATCCTACACAAATATCATGACCTTAAAAATAAATTATTATCATATAAAATAATAACAATCAAATGGTTAAGGGATAATCTTTTATCCTATAAACAACAAAATCTCCTAGACAAATATAATGTCCTTAAAAGTAAATTATTATCATATAAAATAATTATGACTTAAAATAGTTTTAAAGCATTACATCTATATTAAAATTTGTGTTAACTTAAATATAAATTAACGTTGTGAATAATTGTAAATTATTTTTTTTAATTAGATGTAGAGGTTAATTTTGATATTGAAAGGTTACATTAACGGCTCTATCAATGTAATTGGGTATCATAAAGATGTCATGGTAATGCACATTCTTGAGAAAGGGTTAGTTCCATTTAGAAGTTAGAAGTGGGTATCTTGGTGATCCATCTCTAGAATTTGCTAGAATCTCGCAAATCCAACCATGCGTAAGAAGTGAAAGAACTTCTCTTTAAATAGAGAGTTTCTAGATCAACCTTTTACAATAAAAAATAATATTCCTTGTACTCTACAAGGTACTAAAAATGTATAACTCCTCGATCTGATCAATTGGCTTTGATAAGTGAACTTCATGATACTCTGTTGGTATGAACTTTGTGTAGTACAAAGACATTTAATGTTACCTCAAAAAAGAATGACGCCCAATCCATTTTAATAGTCAATGGAATAGAATGAGCCATGAAGAAGAGTCGTTCAATGGGTGTGGCTCCATTCCTAGCATGTGAGATTATATGGCCGCTTGTATTACCACTTGACGACACATGACATTGTATCGTTTAGCATGTAGCAAGGTAGCTACAAAGTAAATTGAACCCATCGAACATGTGAATAAGTGGACATGAAGTCTTATGAATTCATGTGAGAGGGACCCCTTTGTAATTAACATGACTTAATCACCCTACATATAATAGTATGTGCTTTCTCAACATGTGTGCCCCTTTATGAACATGGGGAAAATCAAAGAGTATGGTTGGAAATTATGGGTTTGAAGGGGACAACTCTATAATACATATATGGGAATGGGTTCAAACATTCTAAAGCAGGTAAAACCCATTGAATGAAATTCATTAAAATATATTTTACTTGTCTTAACATGAGAGCCATTTCCAATCACAAGATAGAATGAGAATTTGATATCATAAAGGTGCCCTAATACTATGCTTTCTTTAAAAAATATTAGTCTCATCCAAATGTAGAAGGGGGCATGCTTAGAAGGATATATGATGATGGGTCTGTTAGTTGGATCAAGTACTTAAAGATGTCTCGTAAATATGCCTAGAAGTGAGCATGCCTAAGTTAGAATTAGTTTCATCCCTTGCGCCTCAGGATACCTCACTTGTTGACTTGAAAAAAGAAATTGTATTATATAAAATGTATGTCCCTAAAATATTAAGTTCTCCTCTATCCTATATAGAAGTTAGGGTGCACCCCAAGTGGTTCTTGGTTCTTTCACTCTTATACAAATTTAGGTTATAACATACTTGGGCATAAATTTCCAAGTGATTCCCTCATTCATATCCTAATTAGAGTGGAATTCCCCAAGATCATACTTTTGGGTATTAATGGGGGTGTCATAATTTGTAAGTACTTATCTTACTCTTATTCAAATAGGGTGCACCACAAGTGGTTCCCTTATTATTATATTAATTCTTGTTTAAATCCCATGAAAATACTTTTGGCACTAACTAAGATGAAAATTCATTAAGTTGTTGTCACACTCCTATATATGTAAATTAAGGTGTGCCCCAAGCATGTCCTTTACTTCTATACTAATTAGGGTGAAATTCCCCAATGACATACTTTTGGGTATCGATAGGGGTATAAGTTACCAAATGGTTCTTGCACTTCCATACAAATTAGTAGTTCCCTAAATCCTATACTAATTAGGTTGTAAGTATTAACAATATACTTTTAGGTAGTAATTGGGGTGTAGTTTCCGAGTGAGTTTTTTATACATAGTACCCTTTTTATAAATATCGTAATTGGAAATATGTTTGAAGATAGTCAAAACAAGTCATCAAAATCTGGAATCTACTTTCAATGAAAATTAAAAATTCTGGAATGTACACATGTGCCAAGTTTGTTTAAAAACAATGTAATGGTATTCCATCTTCAATTATTCATTCATGGTCGACTTTGGACATTTTCCATTTTCTAACTTTTTATTTATTTATTGAACTTCTATTAACTTTATGCGCACTGCACATACGAAATGACTATATTGACAACTTCTGACATCTGACTGGTAGTCTTGAAAGTGAACATGAGTATCGGTTTGATGGATTTCTTGAAAAAAAATCCTTTCAATACAATGGATCCTCTTTCATATATAAAACCGTTATCATAAAAATATTCTAATAGCCTCATCTTTTGTTCTGTGCATCACATCAAATAATGTTTCATGTTTTCAATGTTTTCTACAGGTGCAACCATGAAAAAAACATCTCCTGCAAATAATTTGATATATTGGACAACAAATAATTCATGTTAGATTATCACACAAGTACATCTACAAGTTGTTTGAAAAAATTTAAACATAAAAATTTTACCTTCTCTAACAAGATAAAAATTTCTATCACCATCAACTGACACTATAGTTTCATCTGATTCCATATCCTCTGAGCTTGCAAGTAGGATTTTCGCTTTTACATTAAGTGAAATATGTCTCCAAGTTTTATAATATCCTACATTTTCATTCTCACAAATATCTATGGATTTTGTGTCCTCTATGCAAACTAAACAAAAACAAGAGTCATTTCGTCTATCAAATGCAAACCCATTTTGAAAACGTTTTGTTTTAACTAAATGTATTTTTCTTGTCCCAGGTATTGTACTGGCGTCATATGGGATTGATCTATTTACATCTTCGATTCCAACATACCAAAAAAACCTACACAAGACAAGAACTTGTTAACTTGAAATCTCTCAAGAAAATGATTGAATATTGAATAGAAGTTTGAATACATTCAAATTTATATATCCCGTGTACATACATGTAACATTTATATATAGACACACCTGCGCACATCCCTTGACGGATTATATTCATGGATTAGTGCCATATTTCACCATTCAACAACTTGTTTAGTGTATTCAAATCGATCAGCATGAGGATTCATCTGATACCTTCGAAGTGCTCGTTTTATACATGCCCCTGCACTGTCGTGCTCTCATTTTCCATGACCAGTCTCAAAAAAATTCCAACAATGTGTAATGTTTAATTTTTTATGAAGACAACATAACCAATAGAATGATCATGCAAATTTGAACTGACCGATACACTCATCCGACCATATCCAATGCCGATCGAATCTGATTTCGCCTTCTTTCAATGAATCATAATATTTATCAAAACACTATTGTACATAATGTGTGTCGTGTACTCGATCATCACTTATATAAAAGTGATATTCTTTAATAACATGTCGATTATCGTTGGTTCCTTCTATGTTTGGAAGACTCTGTTGAGCATGTCTATATAGAAGGTGGACAAATATCGCGACTTGATCAGAATGATAATATTCTCTCTATATTTCTTTTTGTGCAGTGAATGTGTAATTCTCTGCAAAATCAACTATAGACAAAATTGTCCCTAGTGGAAACACTTCACGGGATTGTTTGAATTGTAGATCTTGCCATTGAGATCTATGTGAATGGTTGGTGTATTTATAGATTTCTTCCTCAAACTTCTTCAAAAATTCTATCACGCTGATTTTATCTACCTTCAAATCAATCCTTTTGGAAATAACATTTGAAGAATGTGGAGCCGTGCTGATCATATATTCATATCTCTTCCAATTGAATCTTATATTAGAAAATGATTGATCATTCATATCAATATGATACTTTGAAAGAAACAAACTTAGATTTCCACAATGATCAAATTTCTTTCCACCAACACATTGTTTTTGTAAAATAAATCATCATCTTCTCTTTCACATAGAATTTCAGATATAAAAACATGAAATGTGGAAGGAGGAGGTGAATTTGGCCATTAAGTTTTACCAAAATCCAAAAAAGTGTCGTAATAGAACTCAAACTTCACATGATGATGAAAACAACATGTGTCATGGATAGTGATGGGTCTAACAAACCATGGTTTTTGTTGCACAAATGTATTGATGGAAATTTTAACTTATTTGTGCTCTTCTTTGAACTTATTAAACAACTCTATTTGTGTCATTGGAAATATATGTTTTGGATGTTATTCATATTGATTTCATGCTATTCTTCATTGCAACACATCCCTTGTATGTGGTGAAACATGAGATTCTTCCAACCAACAATTACGGGCCAATTCTTTAACATTTTATGCAAGTCTATTTTTGTAGGGTTGTCTAGAAATCACTTCCCAACAAGCCAATTCATCATTTACATCTATTTGGAAACAAAATTTTCTATGTTTGTGCAATGTTTTTTTGATGTTCCCATCATTTTTTCCATGTGTCGTGTCAAACAATATTTTATATTGCTAGATGAAACAACTATTGTTTGTATCGCTCTACGTGCAACACAGACATCTTCTTTTCGAGATTTTCCAAAAGATTTTAATACATTACTTATATTTTTAAAGACATTCTATGTCACCTTTGTATCCTTTGTCGACTTTTGAATACCCAATAATGATGTAGCTTCTTTTAACTTTCTTGACTTTATTAGACAAAGTAAAAGTTGAGCTTGTACTGTTACTGATTCATCTTTGAAAAAAGTATTATAGATATTCTTAGTTTGATATATTATATATTGCTTAGATTTTTTCTTCCCAAATTTGTCAGTATCAACATTTTCTAATATTTCATCATCAATGTTGATAGATTCTCCTGCATATTTCAATTTAAAGTTTATATTAAAAAACATAACCCGAACAGAAATTTACTAAATTATATATACTTGAGTGTTCATCTTGTACTATCTAAATTTATGGTAATACCTATAGGTGATTCATCTTCTGCTTCAATTTTGGTTTCAACGTCTTCTTCGACATTATGAGACAAATCTATTTATGTTTTTTGAAAAACATCAAATTGTAATTACAATCAATTATATTAAATATACAATATTTTAAATTTGAATTCTATACTTTGAATTATGTACTTTATGGATGCAATCCCAATGTGTGTCATGTGTTCAATCATCATATGTGCATGCATTCCTGGTTGAACTTCTTCTTATCGAAAATCTCTATTGACGTTATCATCATTTCTTTCTTCAATATTTCCACGTTCTTGTTTATTTCTCTTAGAAAGATCTTTCCTTTGTTCGATTTGGTGAGTATCATCTCGAGTGCGATCGTATTTTCTGTTGCACAAACTTTTGTTTCCCATGAATTTTATAGTTATCTATAAATGATATGTTCAACAAAGACTTCACCTTGAAAAAATGCTCAACATTTATCTTTGAACATATAAATTGTTATTCCAATAAAACTTGAACAAACATCAATTACCTTATTCAACAGAAACCAAAAAGATGATTTGAAACTTTGTTTAAGTGATCTATAAAACCACCATGTATTGATATCGATCCTTCGATTAAGCCTATGGAACAAAGGGATGGAATAAAGAAAGAAAAGAATACAACTGCAATCAGTAATAGAAATGCTTTGAAATCCCTATCCCCGAGCTTATATTTGTCTTTCCATCCGATGAATTGTGTTAAATGTGTTCGACCAAAATCCTATTTATACAATTTGGTGGGAAATGAAATGATACGACGTGTCTTTTCATTTTTTCCGACCGACGAAATTTGCTCAACAACCTTTTAGCCAAAACAAGTTTTTTTTGGCCGAAAACCTTGGAAATGGTCCAATTTTGATGGTTTACATTAGATTTCAATCTTACGGCTGAAAGATTAGTTTTTCGGCTGAAAGATTATTTCGGCCGAAAACATGAAATTGGGACTGAAAAAAAAAAACTAGAGAATTGCCCCAAGCTTACTTGAGCTTTGGAGGTTTTAGACTCCTGCAAATACTGAGAATTTGGGTTCGAAAATGACACCAACATTTCCAAAATTGAATCTACTTTCAATTCCTATAATTTGTTTTCATTTTCTTTACTTTTATCTAATTTTATTTTTTATTTTTTAAAAATCACTACATAATATTTTTAGTAGACATTACGATTCAGTGAAATGAAATATCGGTATCTCTAAAAATATACGGTGAAAATTTTGGAAAAAAATATATTCATAATCCTTCGATTTTTCTTTTCAAAAGGTTATATTTAAATTTTTGTTTTAAGTAAAAATTAAGATAGATACAAGGTGTAGAAAAACATGTGCTTAAAATCTACAACGTTTTCAACATGGTCAACTTCAAAAAATTCCAGAAATTATAATATTCATTCGTTAGATTCAAAATTATATTCATAATAAAATAGAGTCTTTGTAGATTGTTGCAGTATATTTTGTTTCTTAAAAACATAAGTTTAATAATAGATACGTTGTTGTAGAAATAAATAATGCATTATCATTCCTTTCATGTTTAAGGAACATACTGTTAAACAATTGTCAAATTGACATATCAAATCGTGATAAAACAAATTTGAAAAATAGTCATTGGAAAGTTAACACAATTCTTCACAAGTTTTGTTTTTACTGTAAAGTGAAATTCTAAATAAAAAAAATACTTTTGTATGTCGGAAGTTGAAGAACTTGTGAAAATACAATTTTTTTTCTCATAAAACAAGCAAAAGTGTAACCCATCTTCATGATTTCACCCTAAAGTCATATACAAAAAGATTTCTGGTGAAAATCAAATCATCAACATATAATCATACAATCAAGAGTTTACCTTCCTAATTTACCATTGTATACATAGTTGGCTCACTTGGGTTCATTTTGAATCCTTGACCTTTCAAGTATTCATCAATTTTGATGTACCATACTATGGGTGCTTGCTTTAATCCATACAAAGCTTTCTTTAACATGCATAGCTTACCTTCTTGTCCATCAATCTCATATCCTGGAGGTTGTTTCACATAAACCTGTTCTTCAAGAAAACCATTTAAAAATGTAGATTTTACATCCATATGGTACACACACCATTTATTATGAGCATTAATGGATAACACCATTCTTACTATATCAATCCTAGCTACAGGTGAATTTTTTTAATTATAATCAATACCATGTTGTTGAATAAACCCATGAGCTACAAGCCTTGTGTTATGCTTCTCAAATCCACCTTCAACATTTAACTTAGTGTTGTAAATCCATTTAACACCTACACAATTTTTATATTCAAGAAAATCTACAAGTTCCCAAGTATTATTCATTTCTATGGCATCAATTTATTCATTCATGGCTTTTACCCAAACTTATTTCTTAACATCATCATCAAAATTTACACGATCATATGCAATTAATGTAGAATTTGAGACTTGATGATCCAGGTGGATATCATTGGCCACCCACCTTTTCCGACTGGCTCAAAACAGTTATCTGACAATTTTGACAATTTTCTATTTTTAGTAGGTTTTAACTTTTGGGGCCATTTTGAGGGCCTAAAGGAGTATTTTTCGAGATTGAGGTTCTCAGTGATAGCCAAAGGAATTATTGAGCACCCAAAATGAATCTCCTAGATGATACCTCTCCAACGAGCTATCATACGCCTAAAACAAAGATCGTATGCAAAAGTTATGACCCCGTGAAGTTGATGTACTAACTTACCCAAACGGGGCCCACATGACTTTTGGCGCTTCATATCCTAGGGTTAGGTTTTTGGATGTCTATGTTTTCTTGCATTCCTGTTTATTGTAAAAAGGCCTTCAGAGCCTCATTGTAATCATCTTCTTGCGAATGCGAGTAGTCGTCACATCTCTTCTCAGAGATAAGCTGCCACCATTCTAGTGAGTCTTTCACTCTGTATTTCTACAGTCTCTATACATTTCTTTCATTAATAGAAATCATGTATTAATGTATATCTGTGTTTATGGTTGCATGTCTGATACATTTTTGTTATATTATTGAATATCTTTGATATCTCTGTGCATTTCTTTATTATATCTCCAATCTCATTTCGTGTCGAAGATAATCGAGATCAGTGGTATTAGAGTAGGCTCCTCTTCATCGTTTTTTCAGTGCATGTCCCCGATGAGGTCCGAGTATGGAAAGTTGGGTCTCGATCTTGTATCTCTTGAAGACAATCACTCTTGCACACCCAAGAATCCCTCAATGGTGGGAAAAAAAAACAATGGAGCAGATGATCCTATCAATCTGTTGCTTGAGAAAGCTCTCACGCGATAGAGGGAAAAAATGATGGAGAATTTTCCCACATCCTTAAATGCCTTCCGATAGAATCAGGCACATATTCATCAAGAGACCACTTTTGAGGCACCTCGTCTTTCAAGGTACAAGTTAATTTTGATATTCCTGTATTTGAAGGACAGATAGATGCAGAAGCCCTAGAAAAATGGTTAACTTTGCTAGAAGGTTATTTCTCTGTTCACAATTTTTCCGACAAATAAAAGATCACCTTTGCACTCCTTAAAGCTCTCCCTCATGTCAAACATTGGTGGGAAACTTACTGGGAGCAAAGTTCCATAGAGGAGTCTTGAATATATGGGGCCAATTCCACTTGGGATTTTTTTGTGGATGCAGTAAAGGAATAGTATTACCCTGTTGGCAACTATGAGGACTAGTACAGGAGATGGACCACATTGTGGCAAGAAAGGGGCTAAGAAGTTCTATAGTTCACCAATGCCTTCCATACCTTGCGCACTAAGCTAGGTATCAAAGACTCCGAGCGACATTTGGTTTTGAAATACCATGGAGCTCTACACAGATACATCCAGATTGAAATGGATTTCCTGGATATCTCATCACTTAATGCTTCTTATCGATATGCTGTTAAAATCGAGCAGAAATTTAAGCACTAGAACAAATGGGATTTCGGATCTGTAAATCCACAACAACCAAAGTATGACAAAGACAACCCTAACAAATAGTCTCCTAAAAACCAGTCCAAGACATAAGAAAAGAAGGGTCATGGGAAGACAAAGAAGGACACTGGAAAATGGTGTGATTTCCACAAAATCCCCTAGAAAAACATCGATTAATGTCACTCAAAATAGTCATTGGTGGCTGAGATCAAAGACAAAGAGCCGAACCCTGATTCAGAATCTGATTATGAAAATAATGGTAAAGGACAGATCATTAACGCAGACCCCATTGCCATTGTCTCAACCACAACAATTCAACCAGAAGAACCAATAGATCCCGAAGAGGGGGAGCACCCATTTCATTCACATATGTGAGTGAAGGGGACCCCGCTGCATTTTATTGTTGATAGCAGAAGCCATAAGAACCTCATCTCAATAGAGGTCGTCAAACAGTTGGGATTGTCGACAACACCACACTCGCAGCCATACAACATCGGGTGGCTTCGCCAAGGATGAGATCTCCATGTCAGCCAACAATGTCGATTATCATATGGCATCCAACCCTTCGAGGATGAGGTATTGTGTTATGTTTCCCCACTGGATGTCTGTAATGTTCTCCTGGGCCAACCATCTATGTGGAGATTCCATGTTGTTTATGAGTCTCGACCCCGTAGTGTCATTGTTACTTTGGGGGGTCATCTCTACAGAATACCAGAGGTATTTCCAACTATTTGTCCACCTAAGAAGTGTTGCAAGGTAGTATCTCATACTACAAAATTCAGCTTCTTCACAATCTGTTCAAAAGGGGAACAAATGGACACTGCAACCACTATAGCCTCGCCCCCTGCATCTTCTATCCAACAGAAGGAGGTCGACAAGGTTGCAACAAAGCACAAAGATTTCTTCTGCACACCTTCCTCTCATGCAGCTCGATTTCTTGAACAGCCTCAGTTTAAATAGGCTCATGACAAACTTCCACATACTAAGCAGTGCGACGTCTCCAGCAATACAAGCAACTCACCAAGACGCAGATCCAACAAATGCTTTTCCCTCTCCCCCGGGAACTCAACACAATGGATAACATTGCTTCCTAAGGAGGGAGGATTAATCTAGGTGGATATTGGTGGCCACCCACCTTTTCCGACTAGCTCAAAACAGTTTTTTGGCAATTTTGGCAATTTACTATTTTTAGTAGGTTTTAACTTCCAGGGCCATTTTGAGGGCCTAAATGAGGGTTTTTCGAGATTGAGTTTCTCAATGATAGTTTAAGGCATAATTGAGCCCCAAAAATGAATCTCCTCAATGATACCTTTCCAACGATCTATCATACGCCTAAAACAAAGTTCGTATCCAAACGTTATGACCCCGGGAAGTTGATGTACTAACTTACCCAAACAGGGCCCGCATGAATTTTGGCGCTTCATCTCCTAGGGTTAGGTTTTTGGATGTCTAGGGTTTTTGGCATTCCAGTTTATTGTAAAAATGCCTTCATAGCCTCATTGTAATCATATTCTTGCGAATGCAAGTAGCTGTCACATCTCTTCTCAAAGATAAGTTGTCACCATTCTAGCGAGTCTTTCACTCTGTATTTTTACAGTCTCTCTACATTTCTTTCATTAATAGAAATCGTGTATTACTGTATATTTGTGTTTATGGTTGCATCTCTGATACATTTATGTTATGTTGTTGAATATCTTTGATATTTCTGTTCATTTCTTTATTATATCTCCGATCTCATTTTGTGCCGAAAATAATCCGGATCACTTGATCTACTTCAACATTTATCTCATACAATTATCTTAAATTTCTATTCTTCTGACCTCTAATTTGGTTTCTTAATGAATCTAAAGTAGGATTCGATTCATCACTAACCTATGATCCTATTTTTTGTCCACCATGACTTCATGGCGGACCACCCTCATCTGTTCTGGGTGTTCTTAGTTGTGAAGGGATGACTATTGGTGATTGCATTACAAGGGTTCTTGTTGTAGGTTTACGTGACTATGGAATTAATTGTCCAACTTGTACAACCTTCTCATCTCCATCATCATCTTCATGGGATATTTCATCTCCCCCTTAAACAATTTTATGAGTACTACCATATTAAGATTCTTCTTCTTTGAACTCAACATCTTTGTTGATAACATACTTCTTGGTGATGGAATTATAGAGTTTATGTTCCTTAGATTCATGATTGTATCCAAAAAAGAAACATTTCTCACTTCTGTCATGCAACTTTCTCCTCTTCTCTTTAGGTACATATAGATAAGCTACACACCTGAATATTCTCAAATGGGATACAATGCTATTCTTACCACTCCAATCTTCCCGAAGAACCTTGTTATTTACACTATTATTTGGACTTCTATTCATAATATATACTGAAGAAACAACTGGATCTCCCCAATATTTGTTCGGAGGATGCTTCTCCTTCAACATACTTCGAGCCATATTCATAATGGTTATATTATTCCTTTTAGCTACTCCATTCTACTATGGAGTATAACAAGTAATAAACTCTCTCTTGATTCCATGAGACTGAAAAATCTCCAAGAAATCAATTATCATATATTCACCTCCTCTGTCTGATCTCAATACTTTAATATATTTTCCACTCTCCTTCTCAACCAGAACTTTAAACCTCTTAAACATATCAAAATCTTTAGACTTCTACTTCAGCAAATGAGCCCATGTTTTCCAACTGAAATCATCAATAAAAGTCATAAAATAGACATTACTTGTAAATGAATATGTTTACATCAGTCGACATAAGTTTGTTTTAACAAGTTCCAAAGAAGTTTTATCCCTATATGAAACTCCAAAAATAAATTTATCCCTTTTATCTTTTGCAAGTATGAAACTCTCACATGAGATTGTTGGTTGTTGAATACTGGCTAACCCCTTCGCCATTTTCTTCTTCTATAGAAAATATAAACCTCCAAAATGTAAATGGACATACCTCAAATGCCATAACCATGAATCATCCAAAAATTTAGATTTATAATCCTTCAAAGAGTCAATCAGATCATTTCTCATAATGAGTGGAAACAGTCTATTATTTTTTATCTCTACTCTAACAATCAACTCCTTACTTGGATACTTATCATAAATTGTACATACCTTGTTCTTGAAGAAAACTATGTAATTTTTCTCTATCAATTGTCCAACACTTAAAATATTTCATTTCATAGAAGGTACATAATAAACATCATCTATTTTTGTTCTTTCACCATTCATAGTATAAACAAGAATCACACCTCTACCGTTAAATCTTACTTTACAATCATTACCCAACTTTAACTTAGATTGACTACGGGTATCTAAACATGAAAACAAATCTTTATTTCTATTCATGTGATTGCTACATCTTTTAGTCCAAAAACCAAACATCATTTGAACTTTCCTGGGTGACAGTACAAGTCAAAAACAAAGGTTTATGGTCATCCTTTTACTCCTTTGTCATGTGTGCAAAATGGCTTCCAACATATGCTTTCTCTTCCAACATTGGTTAGAATAATATCCAAATTTCTAACAATAATAACATTATACCTTTGATTTATCATACCTTTGATTTTCTTGCTGCCAGGACCTGTTGCAACTGCCCCTTAAACTGGGAGGATTCTGGTGAGCTTTCTCCTTAGATTTGAAATCATTTTTTTTGTCTCTTTGACGAGAAAATCAACCTCCTCTTCATCTCTTAATACAACTTCATTTGCCTCCACCACTACTGACATGGAGCTGGGATTTGAATGTATTATCTAATGGATTATCATATCTAGACATCCTAGATTTATGAGAAATCATAGAACCAATTAATTCATCAATATGCATTAAACTAATATCTTTAAATTATTCTATGGGTAGAACTACATATTCAAATTTATTTCGAAAAGATCAAAGAACTTTGTCAATTAATCTCTTATCTGAGAGGCCTCCACCATACTCCCTTAGTTGATTCACAACATTCATGACTTGAGTCATGAAACTATCAACTCACTCACTGTCTTTCATCTTAATATTTTCAAAGTCTCTTCTCAAATTTTGAACCTTGAAAGTCTTCACCTTGGATGTACACCTTGATAGCCAGTTTCAAGAGTGTACCAATCTTTCTTTGAAGAAACTAAACTTCACACCTTCAGAAATATGGCTTCAATTAGGACTTGATGAATAATACCAAGGGCTTTGTTGTCTTTCTTTCTTTTCTTCTTCAACAAAATTTGCTCAACATTTTTCAGAGCCATTTTTGTTACTTGGTCGATAGGATCTTGATAACCAACAGTAACAAAATCCGAAAGATATTGAGAACACAAAATTATTCTCATTCTAATAAACCAATATTCATAATTTCTTTTAGCTAAAACAAGAATCTATGGCTGAGCCAAATTACTATTTGTATCCATTTCAAATCAAATTCCAAATCACTATATTCAGTTACAATGAGGAAATATAAATATTACTAGCTTTCATACCGCAATGAAGAATGCATGGGAGTGCTTTAGAAAACAATGAACAATTACTACACGAGTTTCAACATTGTGTAATAGCACCTGCAAGCTATAGCCAAGTGTCTCAACAATTGTTTCAACAGTTGCTTCAACACATGTTTTAGAAAATAATAAAGAGCTATTACAACAAAATCTTATGTGAACCACTCCTGCATCATACACAAAGGTCAATACTCTATACTACAACAACCTTTTCAACACGTGTTTCAACAGAGGGTAAAATGTTATTATAGTAAAACAAAGTTATAGTTGGAACAGGGGAATTATAATAGTAGACGAAAAACTCATATTACATTAGAAAAATAACTTCACTGAATCATTCCCTGCAACAGTAAATGAACTTAGTACTTATGTACTAAATATAAATAGCATTCTATGGCAAAAAAATGCACAGCATAAGGATTTAACTGGATTTTCCAAACATAAAACAAAGTATCCATGCTAGAACAAAATAAATTACTTTGTAATAAATATGAACATTATCATGAGTTTACAAACTCATAAACAAAAATGAATAGAGTATAAAATCCCTGGTTAACACTCTCCAAAACTCTCTGTCAATTTCTATTTGTATATTTGTTCATACCTCATGAAATCAAAATTACATAAATGTATATATACTGATACAATTAGTTGTTTTGCTTGCCCCTTCATTGTATCTAAGTCGAATTTGGATTTTCCAGAATATTAATGGTTCATTTCCCCTTTGATATTTGATGAGTAAAAAATCAAACTGTGTGGCGGTGATAACTCTTCGATCATTAAATGAAAAATTTGGTTAAGGAGATGGAAACTAATTTATGGGTGGTGGTTACTCTTCAAAATTCGATTGACTGAGATAAGTCATCTTTTTGGCGGTAGAATGATTAATTTTCTGACAGAATTGACAACAACCATGGTAGAGAATAAAGTCCCATGGGGTGGCCATTGGATCTTGGAGTACCAAAATTTTCTCCCTATTGGATCACCTTCTTGTCTTCCCCTGCATCCTAAAATGTTATGAACACCTTTGTTGGGGGATGCTCACTTTCTTCCTGGATATACAATCTTACACTATTGAGGAAACAAATATATATATATATATATATACATTCATCCATATAAATTGGTCTTGAAGTAAATTATTCACGTGTATACACCTGGATTGATAACAATTATGATGCAAAGCAAGTTTGTTCTTTGTTGTCTCAAATGTGTAATGCTACAGGATCCCCATTTGTCTCACCCACTTCATGAATTCCTACTCTATCATATGGGATCCATTGGAATTCATGGGAAATGACATTGTAGGGCTAGTCTTCCTAGTATGATCCTCCTCTATATCCATCATATTCATCACGCTTGCTATCATCACTAGAGTGCAAAAAATATGAATTATGATAGATGTTAAGGTCAAGGTAATAAAAGGTTTACTTTAAGTTCAATCGATTACATCAAATCTCAAAAACCCCCAAGCCATGAACATAATCACATCTATGTGAAATTAAAACATGCAGACAAAAATAATAAATAGAAACTACAAACCCCCTGCATCATCATCGCAGAGGCATTCATAAACAGATAAATGAAATCCACTTAAAATTAAATAGAACTACCATTCAACACAGGACGTAGGCCCCGCGAGTGACTTGAGCTGTAAGAAAAGAAAAACTTTATGATTTCACTGTATGCTTACAAAACCCTTGGAATGTTGCCTGTAACACATGGCGCTAGAACCTGCAATAAATCCTGTGTAAAGGCGGTGGAAGCGACCCTTCCATGGAGACAAATACTGTAGTAGGTGGACACCATGGTATAATGAATCACTTTGGACAAAGTTGTTCCATCCTTTTGAGGGTGTGGAGTATTTATGTGGCCATGGACTCAAATATGTCCATTTTAATATTTCCCCGCTTTGGCAAAACATTCATGAGCATATCAAAATCCATACACAGAGAGTAACACAAACCATGAATTTGAATCAAAGCTTTCTATTAATTCAAATATCTGTACAGGGGTGTTCTTTACACATCTCTCTACTTCTCTTATGCTCTTCCTAGATTGATAATACAAATGCACAATGAGGGTGTCTATATCTCGTTCCCCTCTTGCGCTCTAAACCTATCAAATCTAGAATTAAATTCCTATCTACCTGCATTAACTATATTAAATGTCATCTATCTACTTAAGGATGAGAGCTATCCACTCAAGGTCCATTACAATATACAAGTGTGCCCCATCTTAATGGTTTATTTAAGATCGCGCAACAAATTCCAAAGTGTTTTCAAAAGGAGTGTTGGCTTGTCCAGCTGTCCTCTGCTTCCACGCTGGCTTGCTTGATGTGATGGTGATGCTTCTGCATCACCATCCTACCCTACAATGGTTAGGACCTCCAAGACACATAAGCAATGCTCAAGCCCAGGTTCCCATCAATTTTGACCATTTAAGGTCTCAAGGAGAGCGATTGTTCTGAGGAACAAGGAGTTGTCTACATCATGCCCGACACAAGCAGACCAAGCCTACTAAGCTGAAGACAATCATCCTAACAACCCCACGCACCCAAATTAATTACACAAGTAACTAGAACCCTTATAGTGAGCAAACCAAGCACATTAAATGTTTACAAACCAGGTACAAACATTAATTAAAATGAACAACAACACCCTCAATGGGAAGCGCAAGTTAAAAACAATTTCGTCAACAACCGAATCATTAATCAAGGCTAAATGGTCAATATCTATGATTTAAGTTGGCGTTAATTACAAATCAATTAACCAGTCTAAATTCCATTAGTCAACGAGTTATCAACCAAAGTTAACATGAATTACAACCCAAATTTAGCGAGTCTAAGTTACCAATTAGGTGATATCTATAGATCCAACTAACATCAATTACATATCTAATTTAGAAAGTCTAAAATTTGCAATCTAGTCTTTATTCACCATACTAATTTTAATATTTATTACAACCTAAATGGACAATTCTATATTAATCTGAATCCCCATCCAACTAGCTATAAACTGGAATAACAACATTAACATTCTTAAAGTGGAATGATACCATTAGCACTTATGAATAGTTAAACCTCAACATTAGTCTAGCTATAATGACCAAACTAACCACACTAGCTATTTATTATCATTGAGGAGGAAACTACCAGCTAATAACATTGTTGTAGCAAATCAACAAGGTAATTACATATCTGTTACATAACAATTTATTACAGCAGTTAACAAGGCATTTAACATAAATATTAACATAACAATTAATTTAGCAATAACAGGGTAGTTTGCATGACTATTTTCATAACAAGTAATATAGCACTAGCAAGGAAATTATCATGTTAGTTAGTATAACAATAGCAAGGCAATTTATATAACTGTTAACCATTTAAATTGCTGCGGCATTTAATGAATAAGAATGAGTCTTCTGACCATTAAAATTGTTGTAGCAATTGTTCTCACTATTAATAAGGCAAGTAATATAGCATTTAGTATTGCAATTAACATGGTGATAAACAAAAAGGAAACGGTCGACCATTAACGTTGCACTAACAATTGTTTTGGCATTTAAAATGACTAACACATAACAATGAATCTAGCAAAAACAAGGCAATTAATGGAGCGAAGACATCATTGTAGCTATTATTTTCATTTACAGGTTAAAGGGGAAGTCAACAATTGAGGCAAACTCGATACCTTTCAACCACAAACGTAGCCCACAATTGGTGGCAAATTCAGGGTGGATAACAGGAAAAATAGTCATCTAAATCATGGCAAATTCGTTGTCAATTAAGACGACAACACAACCAATTTCTAATTATCAAAAACATGGTCACTTCAACAAGTAA
This sequence comes from Picea engelmannii, assembly GCA_009831015.1. NCBI lineage: Eukaryota > Viridiplantae > Streptophyta > Pinopsida > Pinales > Pinaceae > Picea > Picea engelmannii. The sequence continues at coordinate 642,580 of ML779581.1, read as the reverse complement.
AGTTGTGATTTAAATGGCTAAAATTGTGGGTGATTTCTACAGCAACAGAGTCAACTTCTCATTATAAAAAACTTGGTCAGTCCGGTAAGTAAAGTTGTGATTTAAATCGATAAAATCGTGGGTGATTTATACAGCAACAAAATCAACTTCTGATTATCAAAACATGGTCATTATGGCAAGTAAAGTTGTGATTTAAATGGCTAAAATCATGGGAGATTTCTACAACAACAAAGTCAACTTCTCATTATAAAAAATGTGGTCATTCTGGCAAGTAAAGTTGTGATTTAAATGGCTAAAATTGTGGGTGATTTCTACGGCAACATAGTCAACTTCTCGTTATCAAAAATGTGGTCATTCCGGCAAGCAAAGTTGTGATTTAAATGGATAAAATCGTGGGTGATTCCTACAGCAACACAGTCAACTTCTCATTATAAAAAATGTGGTCATTTAGGGAAGCAAACAATCATCAGTTTTGAAGGCAACTTTGTGGGCATTTAAACAACACTCTGGTAGCAGGATCTTGTTAAGCATATCTCAGTCTTCAACATGGGTGAAAATTGCCTCAAGTAAAAACAAAATGCAGACATGAAATCATTTCTCTTTTCCATTGCCAGAATAAAATAAAAATGCAGACATGAAACCATGGTGTTTTTCCATTGCCAAAATACCCAATATAAAAGTTGCAGACAAGAATAATTCTTCTTTTCCATCACAAAAATGTCAATTATAAAAGTTTGCAGACATGATATCATTTCTCTTTTCCATTGCCAAAATATAAAACAAAAAAAAATGCAGACATCAAACCATTGTGTTTTTCCATTGCCGGAATACCCAAAAATTTACAGACAGGGAATCAATATGTGCTTCCATTTCTATAACCCCAATACAGTGCAGACAATAGTAAGAAAACACAAGGATCTAATGGGAAAGGTCATGGAATGATTGCAGGGGTTCATTCAGTCAAGTGATAGAGAAAACCAACCAGGACACAAGATAATCCACACGCAGAGGTCATTTCCAGATGGCGGAATCGACAATCAGCCAGGGACAAGCATCAAGGGTAGCCGGCTAACAGGTTCATCCTTCTCTCATCATCCTCACATAGAAAATCAGGGCATTGAGATCCATAGGTATTTTAATGCTCCTAGACGACTACTCAGGTGAGGACCAATGAGCTAAGGATGAAGGCTAAACAACCTAAAGGTCACAATCAACACAGCAAGGTGGTCAAGACATGCGGGGAAATCAAACCATGGGAGTCAATCTATCATCGAGCTAGGATAAGAAAATTTCAGAAAACCATCTAGACAATCAATTCACTTACCCAAGTAAAAATGCATATTCAAGCATGAGTTCTAAAACAATTTACCATACAAAACAAAGAAAGCCTATCGTTTCTTGTTTGGAGTGGATGTCATGTGTGCTCCTTGCAAATCTGGTGTGCTAACTGATGAGACTTCACTGGTACCTCCCATCCAATTCTAGGGGTACTCTTCTTCCCCCTTAGCCCCCTGAGCCGCAAAGGGGCCACACACTCACTATCCATAGATTTCGACTAGCTCTCAACTTGCCTCTCAAGGCCAAGCTACCACTCCTCACCAAGATGGGTATCCCAACTCCCACAAGTTAAGTCAGTCAAGTAGATATTTCTGCAGCGTAACGTTACACAAATAGAAGAGATCCAACCTCCATCTCCTCCCTTCATTATATAGAGTTTCATGGTTCCTTACTTTCCTAAAATCTCGTTTAATTAAGTTTTTAAAATTTAATTCCTAAAAATTCCTCCCCGTACAAGTGTCACCCATCCCCTTCATTCCTCGATAAATTAATTTCTTTAATTAATTAATTATCTTTATTTCGCTCACCCACTTAGAGTTACTCCTAGAATCACTCCAAGGTGTCCCCAAATTCTCTTACATGTTTTAATGGCTTTCCCCATTATTAAATTGCTAGTTCAGTTGAAATTAGAAATCTCTTAAATGGTAGATACTTTACTAAGTTTGACTTTCCGCTTTTTCCCTTATGTTCCCTTTTTCCCTTTTTATGTTTACCTCTTTTCCTAGTTTCCTAATATTTTAGATTTTCCCTCTTTCCCCTTTTTAATTAGAACTCAAAAAGGAAGGTGTGGAAATTAACCATTTTTCCCTTTTCTCATTTAATTAGTATATTTTAATTTCTCAAAAATAATAAAACAATTAATTCCCCCTTTTTTTTAAAATTTTATTCCAATAATTTTTATTTTTCTTGAATAAATTAAATTTCTTACTCCCTCCGTGTTACAAGATTTAATGAAGATCATATTGTAATGTACCTCAAAATTCTCATAATTTTATTTTTTTTCAATGGTATAGTATTTTCTACTCAATTTCATTTGATCCACTCATGAACCAGGTACTTACACTTTGTTTTACTTTCATAACCTTATAACATGCTAGCTTAACACACCTGGCTTAAGCTTAATACCCTTGGCCTAATATCTTACACAAAATTCGAAAAGCAAGTATAGTCTAAATCTTACTTTATTATAAGGTTTTAATATAGTGCATGCCCTACCTATACTCAAGGATGGGGATTTCAGTTCCTTTGTATTTAATAGAATCGGACTATGTGCATGGAACTATGTCTCGGATTATCAAAGCTCATGCACTACCTAACTGTGTCAACATCAGTCTTTAAGTCGTGACAGGTAAGGTCTTTAAGGTGGTTAATAATTGTTTTCAGGAAGGTTTCCAAGTGTTTCCTTTGATGGTCCTACTTTCTTTATGTTACAACTTGTCCCTCCCATAACGAACTGAACACAATCCTGTCCACTCCACTCTCCACACAACCGAATCTAACTAACCCTCCTCCGCTTGCCAAAGTAACGAAATGATAATTCCATGGTTTGGTATCCGACTAGTTCATTGGACAGTCATAGTTTACAATTTGGTTTACTTCATATCACCTACATTTAGGGTGGAGGATGTGCCTGTCAGGAGGAGTTTAAGACTCTGCCAGGCAATTAATTAAGGGTCCTACAATTTGCAGCCATGATGTCTCTTCCTCCTACTCTTCCCAATTTGGATACGCCATCTTGCCCTAGAGTAAGGTCTTGTACATTACAAGTTGTAAAGAGTAGGGCTCTATATCATGAAACTTCCATAGGGAGCATATACCGCCTCTGTGAGCAACCCTTTGTGCAGACGACGGTAATGCCTGGTAAGTTTTCCCTAAGGGATTGTCGTATTTCGGATTCGAACAGAGTTTAATGTTTTTGGTTGAAGACAGAAAGGAAAAAGAATTGTTTCGGGTAAAATCATGAAGCTGGGTAACACTTTCGTGACAATCGGGTCTCCAAAATTTCTAGCGGCAATTTTTCGGCCGAACAAATATTACTTTCGGCCGAAATATTATTCGGCCGAAAATTTTCACGTCAAATTTAACGGTGCCGTCAAAATTCGTGTACAATGTTTTTTGAATGAATTATTTTCCCGCGGTAAGAATATTTCGGCCGAAATACTTTTTGGCTGAAACGTTTATTTTTTAACGGATTCCGTTAAAAACTAGGTTTCGGCCGAAAGAATATTTCGGCCGAAAACGTGAAAATGGGACTGTTTGCAGGAAACAACAAATTCTCTCCATCTTACTTCATCTTTGGAGGTAGCGGACTCC